>OV277693.1:68250843-68253362 GCA_922987775.1 Agonopterix subpropinquella
GCACATCGCGGAGGGCCTTCGGGCTTTGGCGATGGAGCCCGCTTGTGGGCGGCTGCCGCCGGCGGGGGTCGCGGAAGATTGCGAAAGCGTTCCCGTTACCCCGCCACAAGGCGAAGCGGAGGAAGATGGGGGGGTTTTTAGTGGGTATACCGTGGGTCTCATTAGCCTATACGGGAGTCCACATAACCACTCGGGTGCCCCCCTGCGCCCGGGTGGTATGCGTAATGCATTTTCCCCCCCGGAACAAAAAAAAAAAAAAAAAAAAAAAAAAAAAAAAAAAAAAAAAAAGGTTAGGTTAGGTTAGGTTAGGTTAGGTTAGGTTAGGTTAGGTTAGGTTAGGTTAGGTTAGGTTAGGTTAGGTTAGGTTAGGTTACGGACGTCAAGGCCCTCAAGAATGCGGCGGATGCCATTGCTCGGGCGGCGGAGCAGCTTAGCAAGCGCTCCACCTCCGATGAGACGGAGAGACTGCAGGCGGAAAATATCCGTCTGCAGTCTGAGGTGGCAGCGCTCCGTAATGATGTGGCGGAGTTGCGCACTCGGGTGGCTCAGCCGCCCCAGATGCCAATCGAGGAGATGACGCGCACCATCATGGTCCAGGTTGGGACCATGGTGAGTGCGCGTCTTGACGCGTTGGAGGGGAGGCTGCTCCCCGAGGAGCGCATCCGCCCTTCTCTCGCGCACGACCGATCCCGAGTTGAGGACCCGGCTAGTCCTGGTCCTCAATCGGTTGCTGCCCCAAACCCCCCAAAAGGGGAAACGAGGAGGCCACAAACTGGGGCAGCCAAGTGGGAAGCGGACCAAGGGAGGGCCAAAACCCTCTGTGCCGCCTCGCGATGAACAAACCCAGGAGCCACCACCAAAGTCCCAGTCCTCAGAGGCAGAATGGACCAAGGTGGTGAAGGGGAAGAAGCCGAAGGCGGTGACAAAGTCTCCGCCCAAGGCTCAACCCAAGAGGGGCGTTAAGTTGCGTCCCCCTCAGTCGTCGGCTGTGACACTCACGTTGCAGCCGGACGCTGAGAGGGGGGGCGTAACTTACCTCAAAGTGTTGCGCGAGGCGACGCAGAGGATTAAGTTGGAGGACCTCGGCATACCTGCCGTGAAGTTCAGGGTAGGAGTGTCCGGGCAGCGAATCCTGGAGCTGCCGGGCACGGAGTCCGGAGTGAACGCTGACAAGCTGGCAGGTAAGCTGAGGGAGTTGTTCGGCGAAGAGGTCATTCGAGTCGGCCGGCCCACGAAGTGCGCAGAGATGCGCATTTCGGGGCTGGACGACTCGGTGACCTCCGAGGACGTGATCGCGGCGATCTCCCGGGTTGGTGGATGCCCAACGGCATCCATCAAGGCGGGAGATGTGCGCCGCGACACAACAGGCAGAGGCACTGCCTGGGTGCGCTGCCCGGTGGCAGCGGCTAAAAAGGCCTCGGTGGAGGGACGGCTGGCCGTCGGATGGTCCTCGGCGCAGGTTAAAATCCTGCCGCCGAGGCCATTGAGATGCTACCGCTGCCTCACTCCGGGGCACGTTGTTGGCTGCTGCCAATCGGAGGTGGACCGCAGCGATTTGTGCTACCGCTGCGGGCAGGCCGGCCACCTGGCCGGGAAATGCTCTTTGCCGCCGCATTGCGTTCTTTGCAATGCGGCGGGAAAGCCTGCCGAGCATTGCTCCGGGAGCGCTGCCTGCGTGGTAGCGCACCCTCCCAAGAAGAAGGGGAAACCTGCGGCCGGGGCAAAGCCTCCGCCGCAGACTCCTCCTTAGAGCCATGGGTGTCGGACTTGGGGAAGTCCGGCGCCCAATCCAAGGGCTCGAGATGGCGCGCGCGTGTTCCCGCGCGCCACTCACACGTAGTTCAGGGGAGGAAAACGCTCCAGTCCTCCCCTTCCAGAGATGTGGCCTGTACAGGCCGACGCTGCCGGGTATGCGGAAGAGTCCTTCTGGGTGTTTCCCGTGTACCTGGCGTACAGGCGTAGAGGTGGAACACGGTGGGGTTTTAGCCGGTAGGAGTCCGGCATAACCCGTCGTCGTCCCCAAGGCGGCGGGGTATCCATGAGGATTTCCCCACCTAAAAAAAAAAAAAAAAAAAAAAGGTTAGGTTAGGTTAGGTTAGGTTAGGTAGGTTAGGTTAGGTTTAGGTTAGGTTAGGTTAGGTTAGGTTAGGTTAGGTTAGGTTAGGTTAGGTTTAGGTTAGGTTAGGTTAGGTTAGGTTAGGTTAGGTTAGGTTAGGTTAGGTTAGGTAGGTTAGGTTAGGTTAGGTTAGGTTAGGTTAGGTTAGGTTAGGTTAGGTTAGGTTAGGTTAGGTTAGGTTAGGTTAGGTTAGGTTAGGTTAGGTTAGGTTAGGTTAGGTTAGGTTAGGTTAGGTTAGGTTAGGTTAGGTTAGGTTAGGTTAGGTTAGGTTAGGTTAGGTTAGGTTAGGTTAGGTTAGGTTAGGTTAGTTAGGTTAGGTTAGGTTAGGTTAGGTTAGGTTAGGTTAGGTTAGGTTAGGTTAGGTTAGGTTAGGTTAGGTTAGGTTAGGTTAGGTTAGGTTGTT
>CAKLPO010000001.1:0-7500 GCA_922987775.1 Agonopterix subpropinquella
CCCCTTCCAGAGGCGTGGCCTGTACAGGCCGACGCTGCCGGATATGCGGAAGAGTCCTTCTGGGTTTCCCGTGTACCCGGCGTACAGGCGTAGAGGTGGAACACGGTGGGGTTTTAGCCGGTAGGAGTCCGGCATAACCCGTCGTCGTCCCCAAGACGGCGGGTATCCATGAGGATTTCCCCACCTAAAAAAAAAAAAAAAAAAAAAAAAAAAAGGTTAGGTTAGGTTAGGTTAGGTTAGGTTAGGTTAGGTTAGGTTAGGTTAGGTTAGGTTAGGTTAGGTTAGGTTAGGTTAGGTTAGGTTAGGTTAGGTTAGGTTAGGTTAGGTTAGGTTAGGTTAGGTTAGGTTAGGTTAGGTTAGGTTAGGTTAGGTTAGGTTAGGTTAGGTTAGGTTAGGTTAGGTTAGGTTAGGTTAGGTTAGGTTCCCCCCCGAGGGTTGCCCGCCTTGTCGTGGCGGGGGGGCTTAGTAACCGTGGACGGTGGAACCCACGGTGAAGCTAAGAGGCAACCGGCCGGCCTATTTGGGGTGTCGGTCGGCCAGAGGAGGGCGCTCCCAGCGGGCTGAACAAGTCCGCTGCGGACGCGTTGGAGGTGGGACGCGGAAGAAGAGGAGTGCCGGTATAACGGTGCGCCGTTCTCCCTATCTTCTGCGGCCGAGGTGTGGCCGGTGGTAGACCCGGCACTGGTGGGGCCGCAGGGGAAGAGGCATGTCGGTGATAAGGTGCGCCGCTTGCCCTATCCTCTGCGGCCGAGGTGTGGTCGGTGGCAGAGCCACGGACCCGATCTGCCACCGGGTGCCAGTTATCTGGTACCCATGGCCTCCTAGTAGCAGACTCGGGGGGCGTCTGCTACGGTACGGGTGGAGGCCGAGGAGGGAGGCGCACCATACCATCTGGTGCGCACATCGCGGAGGGCCTTCGGGCTTTGGCGATGGAGCCGCTTGTGGGCGGCTGCCGCCGGCGGGGTCGCGGAAGATTGCGAAAGCGTTCCCGTTACCCCGCCACAGGGCGGAGCGGAGGAAGATGGGGGGGTTTTTAGTGGGTATACCGTGGGTCTCATTAGCCTATACGGGAGTCCCACATAACCACTCGGGTGCCCCCTGCGCCCGGGTGGTATGCGTAATGCATTTTCCCCCCCGGAACAAAAAAAAAAAAAAAAAAAAAAAAAAAAAAAGGTTAGGTTAGGTTAGGTTAGGTTAGGTTAGGTTAGGTTAGGTTAGGTTAGGTTAGGTTAGGTTAGGTTAGGTTAGGTTAGGTTAGGTTAGGTTAGGTTAGGTTAGGTTAGGTTAGGTTAGGTTAGGTTAGGTTAGGTTAGGTTAGGTTAGGTTAGGTTAGGTTAGGTTAGGTTAGGTTAGGTTAGGTTAGGTTAGGTTAGGTTAGGTTAGGTTAGGTTAGGTTAGGTTAGGTTAGGTTAGGTTAGGTTAGGTTAGGTTAGGTTAGGTTAGGTTAGGTTAGGTTAGGTTAGGTTAGGTTAGGTTAGGTTAGGTTAGGTTAGGTTAGGTTAGGTTAGGTTAGGTTAGGTTAGGTTAGGTTAGGTTAGGTTAGGTTAGGTTAGGTTAGGTTAGGTTAGGTTAGGTTAGGTTAGGTTAGGTTAGGTTAGGTTAGGTTAGGTTAGGTTAGGTTAGGTTAGGTTAGGTTAGGTTAGGTTAGGTTAGGTTAGGTTAGGTTAGGTTAGGTTAGGTTAGGTTAGGTTAGGTTAGGTTAGGTTAGGTTAGGTTAGGTTAGGTTAGGTTAGGTTAGGTTAGGTTAGGTTAGGTTAGGTTAGGTTAGGTTAGGTTAGGTTAGGTTAGGTTAGGTTAGGTTAGGTTAGGTTAGGTTAGGTTAGGTTAGGTTAGGTTAGGTTAGGTTAGGTTAGGTTAGGTTAGGTTAGGTTAGGTTAGGTTAGGTTAGGTTAGGTTAGGTTAGGTTAGGTTAGGTTAGGTTAGGTTAGGTTAGGTTAGGTTAGGTTAGGTTAGGTTAGGTTAGGTTAGGTTAGGTTAGGTTAGGTTAGGTTAGGTTAGGTTAGGTTAGGTTAGGTTAGGTTAGGTTAGGTTAGGTTAGGTTAGGTTAGGTTAGGTTAGGTTAGGTTAGGTTAGGTTAGGTTAGGTTAGGTTAGGTTAGGTTAGGTTAGGTTAGGTTAGGTTAGGTTAGGTTAGGTTAGGTTAGGTTAGGTTAGGTTAGGTTAGGTTAGGTTAGGTTAGGTTAGGTTAGGTTAGGTTAGGTTAGGTTAGGTTAGGTTAGGTTAGGTTAGGTTAGGTTAGGTTAGGTTAGGTTAGGTTAGGTTAGGTTAGGTTAGGATAGGTTAGGTTAGGTTAGGTTAGGTTAGGTTAGGTTAGGTTAGGTTAGGTTAGGTTAGGTTAGGTTAGGTTAGGTTAGGTTAGGTTAGGTTAGGTTAGGTTAGGTTAGGTTAGGTTAGGTTAGGTTAGGTTAGGTTAGGTTAGGTTAGGTTAGGTTAGGTTAGGTTAGGTTAGGTTAGGTTAGGTTAGGTTAGGTTAGGTTAGGTTAGGTTAGGTTAGGTTAGGTTAGGTTAGGTTAGGTTAGGTTAGGTTAGGTTAGGTTAGGTTAGGTTAGGTTAGGTTAGGTTAGGTTAGGTTAGGTTAGGTTAGGTTAGGTTAGGTTAGGTTAGGTTAGGTTAGGTTAGGTTAGGTTAGGTTAGGTTAGGTTAGGTTAGGTTAGGTTAGGTTAGGTTAGGTTAGGTTAGGTTAGGTTAGGTTAGGTTAGGTTAGGTTAGGTTAGGTTAGGTTAGGTTGGGGTGCTAAGGTCGGGTAACCTCCACGAGAGCTTGCCACTTCCCGTCCCTTTGGATACGTCCGGAGGGAAGGGAAGACGGTGGAGCCGGTGCATCCTGGGAGATGTGCAGTGACTTCCCCAAAGTGGGATCTTGCTGCTCATCGGCAAATGACCCGACACGTTTCGTTCCTCCACGTGTACCTCTGGTTTTCAGAGGGCATAGTGGAGGAGCAAGGGCGGGCTCTGTGTGTACTCACCCTACCGCAGAGCAGGCAGGCGGAGGATTTTCCTCTTCTTGCCACCGTCTTTCAAATCAAATCGTAATCCTTGCTAGGACCGAGGGTCTTGCCTTAATCGGCCGGACCGCGAGGAGTAAACCTCTATAAAAATCCTCAATCCTCGGCGTTGGGGCTACGTGGCGTCGGGGTGCTCGTAAGAGTGGCTGGGGAGCTCATCAGTCGTTAGCGGCCAGCCCTGGGATACTGCCTGATATCCCAGGTGTATCTAGGGTTGCCCGGGCACCGGGGGCTCTGCTCGGGTGGACGATTTATTTCCCCTACACTCGTGGGTATTAGTATGAAGAAAACTGAATTAAAAAATTCTTCTGCTTCGGCAGATGCCAGGGATGGCATAAAACTTTCCATACCTATCGCTTCGGCGAATAGGCGAAGTGACGATCGGGTCGTATTAGACCCAGAGATGGTAGTGGATGCTACAAACAGTGGTGTCGCATCCCCGGTCTTCCCTGCTTTGGCAGGTGGATCCAATAGGACCCAAGAGCGGGTTTGTGATTCGGAGGTGGACTCAGATGACTCCGTAGATCTTGAGTCAGTGTCGTCTTGCTCAGAGGGTACGCTAAAGCGGCCACTTGAGGAGGATCAGGGGGGATGCTCTTCGTCTCAACCGAAGGCAAAGATCCCAACAGCGAGAAGGGGGAGAGGCCGGTCTTCAGCTGCTGGTCCGGCTAACTTGGCAAATGCCCGGTTGGCCAGGGGCGAGGAGATACGTGCCCAGGCCGAGGCGGTGTTGGCTGAAATGGAACTCGAAGGATGGCGAGGTGAAGAAGAGGAGGCCTCTTGGCTCATTGATGACACCTCTAAAATGCTGGGAGATGCAGGGTGTCTAGATGAGGCAAATCTTCTGCAGCGAATCATGGCCAATGTGGCTGTGATCAAACATGTTGCGGTCACGTCGGGCCACATTAAGGGGACGAACATTCGTGCCCTTAAGAATGCCGCGAACCAAATAGTTCTGGTGGGGGAGCAGTTTCAGAAGCGCACCGCCACAGAAGAGACGACAAGACTGCAGGCGGATAATAACCGCCTGCAGGCCGAGGTGGCTAAGCTCCGGAAGGACGTACAGGAAATGCGGGCACAGTTTAGGCAGCCGCCTCCAGTGCCTGTAGAAGAGATAACGCAGTCCATCATGGTCCAGGTTGGGACCATGATGAACGCGAGACTGGATGCACTGGAGGGAAGGCTTCTCCCCAAGGAGAATCTTCGCCCTCCTCTAGCGCACGATGGGCCCCGTTCTGAGCCCTCGGTAACCCCAGGTCCCAAACCAGGCCCAAACCCCCAGCCTAAGGGGAAGCGAGGTGGTAAAAACCAGGGGCTGACGAGAGGAAAGCGGACCAAGGAAGGGCCGCAACCTTCTGCGTCGCCTCACGTGGGAACTGACCCTGATCCACCGACACCCCAGTCCTCGGGAGAGGCAGAATGGGTCAAGGTGGCTAAGAAGGCCAAGAAGCCAAAGGCGGGGCCTAAGCCACCGCCTGCGGCCCAAAAAACAAGGAGGCCGGTGAGGTTGCGTCTCCCCCAGTCCTCGGCTGTAACAATAACGTTGCAGCCGGAGGCTGGGAACCGGGGCGTAACCTACGCCAAAGTTCTGCGTGAGGCGGCGCAAAAGATTGCGCTCGCTGACCTCGGCATTCCCGCCGTGCAGTTCAGGGTGGGAGTGTCGGGGCAGCGAATCCTGGAGTTGCCGGGAACGGAGTCCGGAGCGAATGCCGATCGCTTGGCAGGCAAGCTGAAGGAGTTATTCAGTGAAGAGGTCATCCGGGTTGGCCGGCCCACGAAATGCGCAGAGATGCGCATTTCGGGGCTGGACGACTCGGTGACCTCCGAAGAAGTGGTCGCGGCGATCTCCCGGGTTGATGGATGCCCAACGGCATCCATCAAGGCGGGAGATATCCGCCGCGGCCACACGGGCAGTGGCACCATGTGGGTGCGCTGCCCGGTGGCAGTGGCTAGAAAGGCCTCGGAGGAGGAACGGCTGGCCGTCGGATGGTCCTCGGCGCAGGTTAAAATCCTGCCGCCGAGGCCATTAAGATGCTATCGGTGCCTCACTCCGGGGCATGTTGTAGGTGACTGCAAGTCAGAGGAGTACCGCAGCGGTCTTTGCTACCGCTGCGGGCAGGCCGGCCACCTGGCCAGGCAATGCACGTCCTCGCCGCTCTGCGTTGTATGCACGGCGGCGGGGAAACCTGCCGCGCACTGCTCGGGTAGCGCTGCATGTGCAGCAGCGCACCGACCGAAGAAGGGGAAGCCTGCGGCCGGGGCAAAGCCTCCGCCGCAGGCTCCCTCTTAGAGCCATGGGTGTCGGACTTGGGGAAGTCCGGTGCCCAAATCCAAGGGCTCGAGATGGCGTGCGCGTGTTCCCGCGCGCCACTCACACGTAGTTCAGGGGAGGAAAACGCTCCAGTCCTCCCCTTCCAGAGGCGTGGCCTGTACAGGCCGACGCTGCCGGATATGCGGAAGAGTCCTTCTGGGTTTCCCGTGTACCCGGCGTACAGGCGTAGAGGTGGAACACGGTGGGGTTTTAGCCGGTAGGAGTCCGGCATAACCCGTCGTCGTCCCCAAGACGGCGGGTATCCATGAGGATTTCCCCACCTAAAAAAAAAAAAAAAAAAAAAAAAAAAAGGTTAGGTTAGGTTAGGTTAGGTTAGGTTAGGTTAGGTTAGGTTAGGTTAGGTTAGGTTAGGTTAGGTTAGGTTAGGTTAGGTTAGGTTAGGTTAGGTTAGGCCGATAAGTTGGCCGAAAGGCTGAAGCAGGAGTTTGGAGAGGAGATCCGAGTCGCTCGGCCCACGAAGTGTGCAGAGATGCGCATTTCGGGGTTGGACGACTCGGTGACCTCTGAGGAAGTGATCGCGGCGATCTCCCGGGCTGGTGGATGCCCAACGGCATCCATCAGGGCGGGAGATGTTCGCCGTGATAATACCGGACGTGGCACTGCCTGGGTGCGCTGCCCGATGGCAGCGGCCAAAAAGGCCTCGGAGGAGGGACGGATAGCCGTCGGGTGGTCCTCGGCGCAGGTTAAAATCCTGCCGCCGAGGCCATTAAGGTGTTACCGTTGCCTCTCTCCGGGGCACGTAATATCGAGTTGCAAGTCAGAGGTGGACCGCAGCGGTCTGTGTTATCGCTGCGGACAAGCCGGCCATAAGGCCGGGCAATGCAGTCTGCCGCCGCTCTGCGTCATATGCACAGCGGCGGGGAAGCCGGCGGATCATTGTTCGGGAAGCGCTGCCTGTTCGGTTGCGCACCGATCGAAGAAGGGGAGGTCTGCGGCCGGGGCAAAGCCTCCGCCGCAGACTCCCCCTTAGAGCCATGGGTGTCGGACTTGGGGAAGTCCGGCGCCCAATCCAAGGGCTCGAGATGGCGCGCGCGTGTTCCCGCGCGCCACTCACACGTAGTTCAGGGGAGGAAAACGCTCCAGTCCTCCCCTTCCAGAGATGTGGCCTGTACAGGCCGACGCTGCCGGGTATGCGGAAGAGTCCTTCTGGGTTTCCCGTGTACCTGGCGTACAGGCGTAGAGGTGGAACACGGTGGGGTTTTAGCCGGTAGGAGTCCGGCATAACCCGTCGTCGTCCCCAAGGCGGCGGGTATCCATGAGGATTTCCCCACCTAAAAAAAAAAAAAAAAAAAAAAAAAAAAAGGTTAGGTTAGGTTAGGTTAGGTTAGGTTAGGTTAGGTTAGGTTAGGTTAGGTTAGGTTAGGTTAGGTTAGGTTAGGTTAGGTTAGGTTAGGTTAGGTTAGGTTAGGTTAGGTTAGGTTAGGTTCCCCCCCGAGGGTTGCCCGCCTTGTCGTGGCGGGGGGGCTTAGTAACCGTGGACGGTGGAACCCACGGTGAAGCTAAGAGGCAACCGGCCGGCCTATTTGGGGTGTCGGTCGGCCAGAGGAGGGCGCTCCCAGCGGGCTGAACAAGTCCGCTGCGGACGCGTTGGAGGTGGGACGCGGAAGAAGAGGAGTGCCGGTATAACGGTGCGCCGTTCTCCCTATCTTCTGCGGCCGAGGTGTGGCCGGTGGTAGACCCGGCACTGGTGGGGCCGCAGGGGAGGAGGCATGTCGGTGATAAGGTGCGCCGCTTGCCCTATCCTCTGCGGCCGAGGTGTGGTCGGTGGCAGAGCCACGGACCCGATCTGCCACCGGGTGCCAGTTATCTGGTACCCATGGCCTCCTAGTAGCAGACTCGGGGGGCGTCTGCTACGGTACGGGTGGAGGCCGAGGAGGGAGGCGCACCATACCATCTGGTGCGCACATCGCGGAGGGCCTTCGGGCTTTGGCGATGGAGCCGCTTGTGGGCGGCTGCCGCCGGCGGGGTCGCGGAAGATTGCGAAAGCGTTCCCGTTACCCCGCCACAGGGCGGAGCGGAGGAAGATGGGGGGGTTTTTAGTGGGTATACCGTGGGTCTCATTAGCCTATACGGGAGTCCCACATAACCACTCGGGTGCCCCCTGCGCCCGGGTGGTATGCGTAATGCATTTTCCCCCCCGGAACAAAAAAAAAAAAAAAAAAAAA
>CAKLPO010000001.1:15000-21283 GCA_922987775.1 Agonopterix subpropinquella
TTAGGTTAGGTTAGGTTAGGTTAGGTTAGGTTAGGTTAGGTTAGGTTAGGTTAGGTTAGGTTAGGTTAGGTTAGGTTAGGTTAGGTTAGGTTAGGTTAGGTTAGGTTAGGTTAGGTTAGGTTAGGTTAGGTTAGGTTAGGTTAGGTTAGGTTAGGTTAGGTTAGGTTAGGTTAGGTTAGGTTAGGTTAGGTTAGGTTAGGTTAGGTTAGGTTAGGTTAGGTTAGGTTAGGTTAGGTTAGGTTAGGTTAGGTTAGGTTAGGTTAGGTTAGGTTAGGTTAGGTTAGGTTAGGTTAGGTTAGGTTAGGTTAGGTTAGGTTAGGTTAGGTTAGGTTAGGTTAGGTTAGGTTAGGTTAGGTTAGGTTAGGTTAGGTTAGGTTAGGTTAGGTTAGGTTAGGTTAGGTTAGGTTAGGTTAGGTTAGGTTAGGTTAGGTTAGGTTAGGTTAGGTTAGGTTAGGTTAGGTTAGGTTAGGTTAGGTTAGGTTAGGTTAGGTTAGGTTAGGTTAGGTTAGGTTAGGTTAGGTTAGGTTAGGTTAGGTTAGGTTAGGTTAGGTTAGGTTAGGTTAGGTTAGGTTAGGTTAGGTTAGGTTAGGTTAGGTTAGGTTAGGTTAGGTTAGGTTAGGTTAGGTTAGGTTAGGTTAGGTTAGGTTAGGTTAGGTTAGGTTAGGTTAGGTTAGGTTAGGTTAGGTTAGGTTAGGTTAGGTTAGGTTAGGTTAGGTTAGGTTAGGTTAGGTTAGGTTAGGTTAGGTTAGGTTAGGTTAGGTTAGGTTAGGTTAGGTTAGGTTAGGTTAGGTTAGGTTAGGTTAGGTTAGGTTAGGTTAGGTTAGGTTAGGTTAGGTTAGGTTAGGTTAGGTTAGGTTAGGTTAGGTTAGGTTAGGTTAGGTTAGGTTAGGTTAGGTTAGGTTAGGTTAGGTTAGGTTAGGTTAGGTTAGGTTAGGTTAGGTTAGGTTAGGTTAGGTTAGGTTAGGTTAGGTTAGGTTAGGTTAGGTTAGGTTAGGTTAGGTTAGGTTAGGTTAGGTTAGGTTAGGTTAGGTTAGGTTAGGTTAGGTTAGGTTAGGTTAGGTTAGGTTAGGTTAGGTTAGGTTAGGTTAGGTTAGGTTAGGTTAGGTTAGGTTAGGTTAGGTTAGGTTAGGTTAGGTTAGGTTAGGTTAGGTTAGGTTAGGTTAGGTTAGGTTAGGTTAGGTTAGGTTAGGTTAGGTTAGGTTAGGTTAGGTTAGGTTAGGTTAGGTTAGGTTAGGTTAGGTTAGGTTAGGTTAGGTTAGGTTAGGTTAGGTTAGGTTAGGTTAGGTTAGGTTAGGTTAGGTTAGGTTAGGTTAGGTTAGGTTAGGTTAGGTTAGGTTAGGTTAGGTTAGGTTAGGTTAGGTTAGGTTAGGTTAGGTTAGGTTAGGTTAGGTTAGGTTAGGTTAGGTTAGGTTAGGTTAGGTTAGGTTAGGTTAGGTTAGGTTAGGTTAGGTTAGGTTAGGTTAGGTTAGGTTAGGTTAGGTTAGGTTAGGTTAGGTTAGGTTAGGTTAGGTTAGGTTAGGTTAGGTTAGGTTAGGTTAGGTTAGGTTAGGTTAGGTTAGGTTAGGTTAGGTTAGGTTAGGTTAGGTTAGGTTAGGTTAGGTTAGGTTAGGTTAGGTTAGGTTAGGTTAGGTTAGGTTAGGTTAGGTTAGGTTAGGTTAGGTTAGGTTAGGTTAGGTTAGGTTAGGTTAGGTTAGGTTAGGTTAGGTTAGGTTAGGTTAGGTTAGGTTAGGTTAGGTTAGGTTAGGTTAGGTTAGGTTAGGTTAGGTTAGGTTAGGTTAGGTTAGGTTAGGTTAGGTTAGGTTAGGTTAGGTTAGGTTAGGTTAGGTTAGGTTAGGTTAGGTTAGGTTAGGTTAGGTTAGGTTAGGTTAGGTTAGGTTAGGTTAGGTTAGGTTAGGTTAGGTTAGGTTAGGTTAGGTTAGGTTAGGTTAGGTTAGGTTAGGTTAGGTTAGGTTAGGTTAGGTTAGGTTAGGTTAGGTTAGGTTAGGTTAGGTTAGGTTAGGTTAGGTTAGGTTAGGTTAGGTTAGGTTAGGTTAGGTTAGGTTAGGTTAGGTTAGGTTAGGTTAGGTTAGGTTAGGTTAGGTTAGGTTAGGTTAGGTTAGGTTAGGTTAGGTTAGGTTAGGTTAGGTTAGGTTAGGTTAGGTTAGGTTAGGTTAGGTTAGGTTAGGTTAGGTTAGGTTAGGTTAGGTTAGGTTAGGTTAGGTTAGGTTAGGTTAGGTTAGGTTAGGTTAGGTTAGGTTAGGTTAGGTTAGGTTAGGTTAGGTTAGGTTAGGTTAGGTTAGGTTAGGTTAGGTTAGGTTAGGTTAGGTTAGGTTAGGTTAGGTTAGGTTAGGTTAGGTTAGGTTAGGTTAGGTTAGGTTAGGTTAGGTTAGGTTAGGTTAGGTTAGGTTAGGTTAGGTTAGGTTAGGTTAGGTTAGGTTAGGTTAGGTTAGGTTAGGTTAGGTTAGGTTAGGTTAGGTTAGGTTAGGTTAGGTTAGGTTAGGTTAGGTTAGGTTAGGTTAGGTTAGGTTAGGTTAGGTTAGGTTAGGTTAGGTTAGGTTAGGTTAGGTTAGGTTAGGTTAGGTTAGGTTAGGTTAGGTTAGGTTAGGTTAGGTTAGGTTAGGTTAGGTTAGGTTAGGTTAGGTTAGGTTAGGTTAGGTTAGGTTAGGTTAGGTTAGGTTAGGTTAGGTTAGGTTAGGTTAGGTTAGGTTAGGTTAGGTTAGGTTAGGTTAGGTTAGGTTAGGTTAGGTTAGGTTAGGTTAGGTTAGGTTAGGTTAGGTTAGGTTAGGTTAGGTTAGGTTAGGTTAGGTTAGGTTAGGTTAGGTTAGGTTAGGTTAGGTTAGGTTAGGTTAGGTTAGGTTAGGTTAGGTTAGGTTAGGTTAGGTTAGGTTAGGTTAGGTTAGGTTAGGTTAGGTTAGGTTAGGTTAGGTTAGGTTAGGTTAGGTTAGGTTAGGTTAGGTTAGGTTAGGTTAGGTTAGGTTAGGTTAGGTTAGGTTAGGTTAGGTTAGGTTAGGTTAGGTTAGGTTAGGTTAGGTTAGGTTAGGTTAGGTTAGGTTAGGTTAGGTTAGGTTAGGTTAGGTTAGGTTAGGTTAGGTTAGGTTAGGTTAGGTTAGGTTAGGTTAGGTTAGGTTAGGTTAGGTTAGGTTAGGTTAGGTTAGGTTAGGTTAGGTTAGGTTAGGTTAGGTTAGGTTAGGTTAGGTTAGGTTAGGTTAGGTTAGGTTAGGTTAGGTTAGGTTAGGTTAGGTTAGGTTAGGTTAGGTTAGGTTAGGTTAGGTTAGGTTAGGTTAGGTTAGGTTAGGTTAGGTTAGGTTAGGTTAGGTTAGGTTAGGTTAGGTTAGGTTAGGTTAGGTTAGGTTAGGTTAGGTTAGGTTAGGTTAGGTTAGGTTAGGTTAGGTTAGGTTAGGTTAGGTTAGGTTAGGTTAGGTTAGGTTAGGTTAGGTTAGGTTAGGTTAGGTTAGGTTAGGTTAGGTTAGGTTAGGTTAGGTTAGGTTAGGTTAGGTTAGGTTAGGTTAGGTTAGGTTAGGTTAGGTTAGGTTAGGTTAGGTTAGGTTAGGTTAGGTTAGGTTAGGTTAGGTTAGGTTAGGTTAGGTTAGGTTAGGTTAGGTTAGGTTAGGTTAGGTTAGGTTAGGTTAGGTTAGGTTAGGTTAGGTTAGGTTAGGTTAGGTTAGGTTAGGTTAGGTTAGGTTAGGTTAGGTTAGGTTAGGTTAGGTTAGGTTAGGTTAGGTTAGGTTAGGTTAGGTTAGGTTAGGTTAGGTTAGGTTAGGTTAGGTTAGGTTAGGTTAGGTTAGGTTAGGTTAGGTTAGGTTAGGTTAGGTTAGGTTAGGTTAGGTTAGGTTAGGTTAGGTTAGGTTAGGTTAGGTTAGGTTAGGTTAGGTTAGGTTAGGTTAGGTTAGGTTAGGTTAGGTTAGGTTAGGTTAGGTTAGGTTAGGTTAGGTTAGGTTAGGTTAGGTTAGGTTAGGTTAGGTTAGGTTAGGTTAGGTTAGGTTAGGTTAGGTTAGGTTAGGTTAGGTTAGGTTAGGTTAGGTTAGGTTAGGTTAGGTTAGGTTAGGTTAGGTTAGGTTAGGTTAGGTTAGGTTAGGTTAGGTTAGGTTAGGTTAGGTTAGGTTAGGTTAGGTTAGGTTAGGTTAGGTTAGGTTAGGTTAGGTTAGGTTAGGTTAGGTTAGGTTAGGTTAGGTTAGGTTAGGTTAGGTTAGGTTAGGTTAGGTTAGGTTAGGTTAGGTTAGGTTAGGTTAGGTTAGGTTAGGTTAGGTTAGGTTAGGTTAGGTTAGGTTAGGTTAGGTTAGGTTAGGTTAGGTTAGGTTAGGTTAGGTTAGGTTAGGTTAGGTTAGGTTAGGTTAGGTTAGGTTAGGTTAGGTTAGGTTAGGTTAGGTTAGGTTAGGTTAGGTTAGGTTAGGTTAGGTTAGGTTAGGTTAGGTTAGGTTAGGTTAGGTTAGGTTAGGTTAGGTTAGGTTAGGTTAGGTTAGGTTAGGTTAGGTTAGGTTAGGTTAGGTTAGGTTAGGTTAGGTTAGGTTAGGTTAGGTTAGGTTAGGTTAGGTTAGGTTAGGTTAGGTTAGGTTAGGTTAGGTTAGGTTAGGTTAGGTTAGGTTAGGTTAGGTTAGGTTAGGTTAGGTTAGGTTAGGTTAGGTTAGGTTAGGTTAGGTTAGGTTAGGTTAGGTTAGGTTAGGTTAGGTTAGGTTAGGTTAGGTTAGGTTAGGTTAGGTTAGGTTAGGTTAGGTTAGGTTAGGTTAGGTTAGGTTAGGTTAGGTTAGGTTAGGTTAGGTTAGGTTAGGTTAGGTTAGGTTAGGTTAGGTTAGGTTAGGTTAGGTTAGGTTAGGTTAGGTTAGGTTAGGTTAGGTTAGGTTAGGTTAGGTTAGGTTAGGTTAGGTTAGGTTAGGTTAGGTTAGGTTAGGTTAGGTTAGGTTAGGTTAGGTTAGGTTAGGTTAGGTTAGGTTAGGTTAGGTTAGGTTAGGTTAGGTTAGGTTAGGTTAGGTTAGGTTAGGTTAGGTTAGGTTAGGTTAGGTTAGGTTAGGTTAGGTTAGGTTAGGTTAGGTTAGGTTAGGTTAGGTTAGGTTAGGTTAGGTTAGGTTAGGTTAGGTTAGGTTAGGTTAGGTTAGGATAGGTTAGGTTAGGTTAGGTTAGGTTAGGTTAGGTTAGGTTAGGTTAGGTTAGGTTAGGTTAGGTTAGGTTAGGTTAGGTTAGGTTAGGTTAGGTTAGGTTAGGTTAGGTTAGGTTAGGTTAGGTTAGGTTAGGTTAGGTTAGGTTAGGTTAGGTTAGGTTAGGTTAGGTTAGGTTAGGTTAGGTTAGGTTAGGTTAGGTTAGGTTAGGTTAGGTTAGGTTAGGTTAGGTTAGGTTAGGTTAGGTTAGGTTAGGTTAGGTTAGGTTAGGTTAGGTTAGGTTAGGTTAGGTTAGGTTAGGTTAGGTTAGGTTAGGTTAGGTTAGGTTAGGTTAGGTTAGGTTAGGTTAGGTTAGGTTAGGTTAGGTTAGGTTAGGTTAGGTTAGGTTAGGTAGGTTAGGTTAGGTTAGGTTAGGTTAGGTTAGGTTAGGTTAGGTTAGGTTAGGTTAGGTTAGGTTAGGTTAGGTTAGGTTAGGTTAGGTTAGGTTAGGTTAGGTTAGGTTAGGTTAGGTTAGGTTAGGTTAGGTTAGGTTAGGTTAGGTTAGGTTAGGTTAGGTTAGGTTAGGTTAGGTTAGGTTAGGTTAGGTTAGGTTAGGTTAGGTTAGGTTAGGTTAGGTTAGGTTAGGTTAGGTTAGGTTAGGTTAGGTTAGGTTAGGTTAGGTTAGGTTAGGTTAGGTTAGGTTAGGTTAGGTTAGGTTAGGTTAGGTTAGGTTAGGTTAGGTTAGGTTAGGTTAGGTTAGGTTAGGTTAGGTTAGGTTAGGTTAGGTTAGGTTAGGTTAGGTTAGGTTAGGTTAGGTTAGGTTAGGTTAGGTTAGGTTAGGTTAGGTTAGGTTAGGTTAGGTTAGGTTAGGTTAGGTTAGGTTAGGTTAGGTTAGGTTAGGTTAGGTTAGGTTAGGTTAGGTTAGGTTAGGTTAGGTTAGGTTAGGTTAGGTTAGGTTAGGTTAGGTTAGGTTAGGTTAGGTTAGGTTAGGTTAGGTTAGGTTAGGTTAGGTTAGGTTAGGTTAGGTTAGGTTAGGTTAGGTTAGGTTAGGTTAGGTTAGGTTAGGTTAGGTTAGGTTAGGTTAGGTTAGGTTAGGTTAGGTTAGGTTAGGTTAGGTTAGGTTAGGTTAGGTTAGGTTAGGTTAGGTTAGGTTAGGTTAGGTTAGGTTAGGTTAGGTTAGGTTAGGTTAGGTTAGGTTAGGTTAGGTTAGGTTAGGTTAGGTTAGGTTAGGTTAG
>CAKLPO010000002.1:7500-29093 GCA_922987775.1 Agonopterix subpropinquella
CCTAACCTAACCTAACCTAACCTAACCTAACCTAACCTAACCTAACCTAACCTAACCTAACCTAACCTAACCTAACCTAACCTAACCTAACCTAACCTAACCTAACCTAACCTAACCTAACCTAACCTAACCTAACCTAACCTAACCTAACCTAACCTAACCTAACCTAACCTAACCTAACCTAACCTAACCTAACCTAACCTAACCTAACCTAACCTAACCTAACCTAACCTAACCTAACCTAACCTAACCTAACCTAACCTAACCTAACCTAACCTAACCTAACCTAACCTAACCTAACCTAACCTAACCTAACAACCTAACCTAACCTAACCTAACCTAACCTAACCTAACCTAACCTAACCTAACCTAACCTAACCTAACCTAACCTAACCTAACCTAACCTAACCTAACCTAACCTAACCTAACCTAACCTAACCTAACCTAACCTAACCTAACCTAACCTAACCTAACCTAACCTAACCTAACCTAACCTAACCTAACCTAACCTAACCTAACCTAACCTAACCTAACCTAACCTAACCTAACCTAACCTAACCTAACCTAACCTAACCTAACCTAACCTAACCTAACCTAACCTAACCTAACCTAACCTAACCTAACCTAACCTAACCTAACCTAACCTAACCTAACCTAACCTAACCTAACCTAACCTAACCTAACCTAACCTAACCTAACCTAACCTAACCTAACCTAACCTAACCTAACCTAACCTAACCTAACCTAACCTAACCTAACCTAACCTAACCTAACCTAACCTAACCTAACCTAACGTAACCTAACCTAACCTAACCTAACCTAACCTAACCTAACCTAACCTAACCTAACCTAACCTAACCTAACCTAACCTAACCTAACCTAACCTAACCTAACCTAACCTAACCTAACCTAACCTAACCTAACCTAACCTAACCTAACCTAACCTAACCTAACCTAACCTAACCTAACCTAACCTAACCTAACCTAACCTAACCTAACCTAACCTAACCTAACCTAACCTAACCTAACCTAACCTAACCTAACCTAACCTAACCTAACCTAACCTAACCTAACCAACCTAACCTAACCTAACCTAACCTAACCTAACCTAACCTAACCTAACCTAACCTAACCTAACCTAACCTAACCTAACCTAACCTAACCTAACCTAACCTAACCTAACCTAACCTAACCTAACCTAACCTAACCTAACCTAACCTAACCTAACCTAACCTAACCTAACCTAACCTAACCTAACCTAACCTAACCTAACCTAACCTAACCTAACCTAACCTAACCTAACCTAACCTAACCTAACCTAACCTAACCTAACCTAACCTAACCTAACCTAACCTAACCTAACCTAACCTAACCTAACCTAACCTAACCTAACCTAACCTAACCTAACCTAACCTAACCTAACCTAACCTAACCTAACCTAACCTAACCTAACCTAACCTAACCTAACCTAACCTAACCTAACCTAACCTAACCTAACCTAACCTAACCTAACCTAACCTAACCTAACCTAACCTAACCTAACCTAACCTAACCTAACCTAACCTAACCTAACCTAACCTAACTAACCTAACCTAACCTAACCTAACCTAACCTAACCTAACCTAACCTAACCTAACCTAACCTAACCTAACCTAACCTAACCTAACCTAACCTAACCTAACCTAACCTAACCTAACCTAACCTAACCTAACCTAACCTAACCTAACCTAACCTAACCTAACCTAACCTAACCTAACCTAACCTAACCTAACCTAACCTAACCTAACCTAACCTAACCTAACCTAACCTAACCTAACCTAACCTAACCTAACCTAACCTAACCTAACCTAACCTAACCTAACCTAACCTAACCTAACCTAACCTAACCTAACCTAACCTAACCTAACCTAACCTAACCTAACCTAACCTAACCTAACCTAACCTAACCTAACCTAACCTAACCTAACCTAACCTAACCTAACCTAACCTAACCTAACCTAACCTAACCTAACCTAACCTAACCTAACCTAACCTAACCTAACCTAACCTAACCTAACCTAACCTAACCTAACCTAACCTAACCTAACCTAACCTAACCTAACCTAACCTAACCTAACCTAACCAGTCTCGCGCTCGACGCCGTCCCGAGCGCCACGAAAATCAGTCGCTCCGCGCTCAAAAATACCAAAAATGAGCTTTTTGCGTCTAAACCACTCGTGTTATACACCAAAAGTTGCGCGTTGACGAGACCTTTCAAATGGTGCTACTCTCAAAGTGATCGGACAAACTCCTGAAGCTCAGTGATCAAAATAGTGATAAAAAACAACTCCCGCAAGGAAAAAACTAATTTTACCTAGTGTCCGTCATGGGATTGCAGTGAAAGTTACATCATCTACGGTGCTTATTGTTCAGCTCCTAACAGTGCATAAATTTTGGAATTCCGACTTAAACTGTAAGTACAATTTGAGCTAAAGTGACAAAACGGGAATTTTTGGACACAAAAGTGCGTGCGGCGCCTATTCTAGATCGAGAAGATATATTTTTTATTGTGCCATACTGTGAGGGACCATCCTGGGCAACTGCCTATAAAGTTTCGGCTTTCTATCCTGCACCGTTCTCGAGATATCCTAAAAAGAAGCTAAAATCGAGCCGCGGTCAACTCCTCAACGGGAAGCGTGCGATCACTTCTAAAGACGGAATCTGGTGGAGGCTGCTGAGCTGAACCCAAATCAGCTTCGATCTCCGCCCTGCGACCTTCGGTTCGGCCGGAAATCGATTTTTCCTGCAAAAAAATTTTTTGTCAAGGTTTGCACCAGGATATCTCGCCGGGTGGATCGAAGACATCATCTTTTTATTTTATATTTCTGTAGTATATCTATCCGTAGTTAAGTGACATAAGTTTCAGAATTTTCGGTTAACTAGTTTCAGAGATATTAGACTTTCACTAAAAAATGACCAATTCAATATTTCGAGTTACGTAAATAATTTTCAAAATTTCACTTTTTTCCTGCTTGCATTTCAAAGGATCTTTCTTTTTTGTTATATAGTTGACCACTTAAAAACAGGTTTCGTGAAAGAACTAGCTCGATTGCACCATTGGTTTGGATTTTACAAATAAATTCAATTTTCATTTTTTTTAAAACTTTTGTTACTGATTATCTCCTTTCTTCCAGATACTACCCCTTCACTTCTTTTCTTATTTTGTTTGCCCCCATCCATAGTATTTATCCGCAAAATTCCAGACTTCTGGATTCAGCAGATCAACAGTTATCAGCTAAAAACCCTGTCACGTGACCTGTTTTTATTGTTTCTATTACTTCCAGCCTTGACTCGATAACCGTTTTTACTTCTATGTGTTCGTTTATTTAATTTATTCACCTCGCTATACTGTGTGTACGCTTACGAATAGTTTTTGCAAAACTTCAAATTTATATACAGGGTGTTCTCGTATACAGGGTGCACTAATTCTAAAAAAATTTTTTTTGTTTAATTTGCTATAGACTGAAAGTGCTTTCGTCTGGTTGTTTTAGTTTTTGTATATCGCTATTAATTTCGCGCCCACAAATAAAAATTTCTTAAAAAACCGTTATAAAAAAAAAAATTTTTTCACTTTATGTTAACTACTTTGCAACTATAGCTATCCTTTACGTAACTATAAAATCTATTAAAAGTTAACTTATAACTAATTTAAAATTCTGTTCCCGCTTCGTATCATAGCATCATAGTTATTTCTTATCTGTACTTTTACGAGTATTACAAGTCATAATTCAGGTTCCACTCCATTATGTCGGACCTATCTGACTCGGAGTCGGAGTTGGAGGATTATTCTGAGCAGGAATTGTTACAAATAATTATTAATAAAGCTGTTGGAATTGAGGGGTTAATCAAGAAGGGTAGATCTGTGACTAAAGAATGTAAAGATGAAATAATCGAAGAGGCAGCGGGAATTGTTAATCTGGCAAACGAGATTTTGAACCTCCCTCGCCGTCTTAAGTGGTGCCTGGCCCCGGACAAGACTGCCGAGGTGGCCACAGAATTTAATTATGTGCCCTCTCTTGAAACTCACGCGGTGCTGGCTATTCAAGAAACTATCAGGGAAGAACTCAGGAGGTCTGCACCTGTGCAGCCCCTTACTCCTCTTCCTCCCCCTCTCCCCCCTCACGCTCTGTCCACACCTATTACAATAAACCCTGACCCCCCCCATGTGCAACCGAAACATTCGTACGCGGAAACTCTTAAAGCTAACTTACCCACACATAAACCTGCCATAATTGTAACGGTACAGGCCTCCGAATCTAACGAGGACACCCTCGTTAAATTTAAAAAGTCAGTCTCCTTCAGAGACAAGAATTTTGCTCCCGCTAGGATCCAACCAATAGCCAGCAATAAACTTCGTGTAGAATTTGATAATAGCATGCAGCGCGATGAAACCCTCACCTCTATCTCAACGGACGATGGCGTCCAGGCTGAAGCCGCAAGGGCCTATAAGCCTATGATCATCCTCAAAGGGGTCTCGAAAGACACTCCCTCAGCAGAATTAGTAGATGCTATCTTTAATCAGAACCCAACCATTCGCGAAGCAGCAACTAATAAAGACGACTTCAAGCTAATGTTTCTAAAGACTAACCGTAACCCAGAATTATATTATAATGCGGTTTTTACTCTGAGTCCTGCCGTCTGGCAATGTGCTATTAAACTCGAGCGTATCAACGTTGACTTTCAACGCGTGCATGCAGAAAACTTCTCCCCTTTCAGGCAGTGTTACAAATGTCTTCAGTTTGGCCATACCAAATCCCGCTGCGAGTCCGTTACCAATCCGTGTTCCCATTGCTCTGGTGTCAACCACCAAGTTAATGATTGCCCAGTCAAAAGAGACCCTACAGCGGTTCAGTGTTATAATTGTACCATGCGCAATCAAAAATACAAGTTAAACCATGATACTAGTCACAGCGCTACCTCTATGATTTGTCCCACTATTCGTGCTATTAAGGCAAAAATTATGATGCGCACTGCTTATGATTAATGTTCTTAGATATTAAGTCAGTTCTTTAATATCATTAGATTTAACTTGTAAAATACTTTGTTTAGAAAATGAGACAAGAGAGACTCAAAAAAAAAAAAAAAAAAAAAAAAAAAAAAAAAAAAAAAAAAAAAAAAAAATTTTATTCATCTACCTTCTTCTATTATGTTGATAATCATTAATTATATTTTTAATTTCAATTCAACCTCAGTCCTAATTCTTAAGTGTGTCTTAAGTGTTTCTTTTCTAACACTTTATTGTTCTATCCTCACTTCTGTTACTACAGTTCATTATAACTCTTTTGTATGATTAAGGGCGATACACGCTCCTCATTTTATTCTTGTTTTGTAAGCAATTTCTAATTAGTTTTGTTGATCGTATTACACTACTGTCACCCTATATAAGCTAAATGTGCGATTTTATCGTTCAATTTTACTATTTAAGACTAAAAAGTGTAGTTTAGCCCTATGTTCTTAATACTTTGAAATTTTTATTTGTATCTACTCCTTCATTAAAAAAAAAAAAAAAAAAAAAAAAAAAAAAAAAAAAAAAAAAAAAAAAAAAAAAAAAAATTATTCATCTACCTTCTTCTATTATGTTGATAATCATTAATTATATTTTTAATTTCTATTCAACCTTAGTCCTAATTCTTAATTGTGTCTTAAGTGTTTCTTTTCTAACACTTTATTGTTCTATCCTCACTTCTGTTACTACAGTTCACTATAACTCTTTTGTATGATTAAGTGCGATACACGCTCCTCATTTTATTCTTGTTTTGTAAGCAATTTCTAATTAGTTTTGTTGATCGTATTACACTACTGTCACCCTATATAAGCTAAATGTGCGATTCTATCGTTCAATTTTACTATTTAAGACTAAAAAGTGTAGTTTAGCCCTATGTTCTTAATACTTTGAAATTTTTATTTGTATCTACTCCTTCATTCAAAAAAAAAAAAAAAAAAAAAAAAAAAAAAAAAAAAAAAAAAAAAAAAAAAAAAAAAAAAAAAATTATTCATCTACCTTCTTCTATTATGTTGATAATCATTAATTAAATTTTTAATTTCAATTCAACCTTAGTCCTAATTCTTAAGTGTGTCTTAAGTGTTTCAATTTAAGACTAAAAAGTGTATTTTAGCCCTATGCTCTTAATACTTTGAATTTTTTGTATCTTCTTCTTCATCATTATTTCATTTTGTATAACACATAATCTGTTGCATTGTATAAGTCAATTCATGCATAATGTATAAGTCAAGAAGAAAGGGTTCTGTTGTATACCATTAGCAACGTCCCTTTCTTTAACGACTTTCTTAAAAAAAAAAAAAAAAAAAAAAACCTAACCTAACCTAACCTAACCTAACCTAACCTAACCTAACCTAACCTAACCTAACCTAACCTAACCTAACCTAACCTAACCTAACCTAACCTAACCTAACCTAACCTAACCTAACCTAACCTAACCTAACCTAACCTAACCTAACCTAACCAAACCGACGACGCTCCTAAATACGAGGAAAAGACTCAAGGAGACACAGCCGCGGAAATCCTCAAAGAGGTGAGGGCCTGCAAAGAGATCCTGGTCTCTGGAGCCTCCGAGCTGAGTCGCTCCAACGACGCTCTACTTAGAGTAGAGAATCTGCTCGGAGACACCAGAGAACAAATCAAAACTGTCCCACAGATGATGGAGAGGGTGACCTCGATTAAAGAGGAGATGGCATCTCTCCCGAGTAAAATGCAGGCGGTCCTGACATATGCTCAGGCGACTTCAAAAACCGCCGCCATTTCAGTTTCGGGAGAGAAGGTACACGCCCCGACACACTCCATCATCGTGTCATCCCAGGACATAAAGGACTCCTCGGAAAGCATTATGGCTAAGGTCCGAGAGGCGGTGGATGCCAAATCCACCGGAGTAAGGGTCGACGGCTTCAGGAGGGCCAGAGACCAAAAAATCGTCATTGGCTGCCAGGACAAGGGAAACCTGGAAGTGATCACAAAGAGGATCAAAGCTGCCCAGCCCGGCTTCGAAGTGGAGGAGGCCAAAAACAAGGACCCTTTGATCATCGTCATGGATGTGATGTCCTACAACACAGATGAGGACATCTTGAAGGCCATAAGAAATCAAAATGGCCATCTCCTTGGCGATGTATCAAAGGAGGATTCTCGACTCACTGTAAAATACAGGAGAAGAGCGAGAAACCCCCACCGATGCCACGTGGTCATGCAGGTCTCCCCGATCATCTGGAGGAGGCTAACGGAGGCAGAGATGATCTACGTTGACATGCTGCGAGTGCGCGCCTACGATCAGACGCCGCTGGTTCAATGTGGAAGATGCCTCCGTTATGGACACGGTCGGAAACTGTGTACGGAACAGACCGACGCGTGCTCCCACTGCGGTGGTCCGCATCTTAAGGAGGACTGTCCACGCTGGGCGGCAGACGAAAAGCCCTCCTGCCGAAACTGTGCACTGGCAAAGATGGAGAAAGTCGACCATAATGCGTTCGACAGAGAGTGCACAGAGAGGAAAAGATGGGATAATATAGCCCGATCTACAGTAGCGTATTGCTGAGGGCCCCATAGAGAAATGCACGTCACCAAAAACCAAGAAAAGGTCGTACGAAGATGTAGTAGAATACCCTCTCCTAACAACAGAGAGCATGGCAGCTGCTACGCACAGAACCAATAGATGGACAATCGGACCTGTATTGGTCTATCCTGAGGAAGATCAACCGGTTGATCCGGACATTGAGGAAACAATAGCGATTAGCCGAGAATTAGCTGCCAGCTGGACTTTAGCCAAACGTTTAGATCTAACGGCCGAGAATCCCCTAGACACCCTAGCAGAACGACACAGTAGATTATTATATAGGTTACGGAAGAAGTTAAAAGATCAGAAAAGTCAAGACGTGGTGGCAAAATTATTGGCGGACAGCAAATGCCATCCACATTTTGAGGATGTACGAATGAGTATTTTAAGAGGTATTACCAATAATTTTGCTGCAAAAGATGGAGTACAAATTAGTATATTATGAGAATATACTAACTTTGTACTAAGGAAAGAGGAAAAGAGAAAACCGTAACCTAAAATTTTGTAAAATAAGAACTACTGTGTTAGGTGTAAAATTGTGATAAGGTAGAATTGTGATAATAGGTGTAAAAATAATTAAGAAATAGAATAAGACTATTGTTGTGTATCACATTTTTAATTCAGTTATATCTAATGAAATTGTATATTAAGATAAAGACTCTCTTTATTTCATAGATTCATTTAGAAATAATAAAAATCTGATTTGAAATTACCTTTCGCCTTCCTCTCAAAATTTTATAAAACATTCAAAGAAAAGAAAATAAAGTGACCGCTGTATAACATTCTCCGAACAATCTTATCGGAGAAAAAGAGGAAAGACAAACTGAGGTTTTTGGCCGGTACGAGTCCGGCACTATCTGGGTCTTCCATTCCCAGATGTCCATGATGGATTTTCCTCAGTTGTCAAATTTTGAAAAAAAAAAAAAAAAAAAAACCAACCTAACCTAACCTAACCTAACCTAACCTAACCTAACCTAACCTAACCTAACCTAACCTAACCTAACCTAACCTAACCTAACCTAACCTAACCTAACCTAACCTAACCTAACCTAACCTAACCTAACCTAACCTAACCTAACCTAACCTAACCTAACCTAACCTAACCTAACCTAACCTAACCTAACCTAACCTAACCTAACCTAACCTAACCTAACCTAACCTAACCTAACCTAACCTAACCTAACCTAACCTAACCTAACCTAACCTAACCTAACCTAACCTAACCTAACCTAACCTAACCTAACCTAACCTAACCTAACCTAACCTAACCTAACCTAACCTAACCTAACCTAACCTAACCTAACCTAACCTAACCTAACCTAACCTAACCTAACCTAACCTAACCTAACCTAACCTAACCTAACCTAACCTAACCTAACCTAACCTAACCTAACCTAACCTAACCTAACCTAACCTAACCTAACCTAACCTAACCTAACCTAACCTAACCTAACCTAACCTAACCTAACCTAACCTAACCTAACCTAACCTAACCTAACCTAACCTAACCTAACCTAACCTAACCTAACCTAACCTAACCTAACCTAACCTAACCTAACCTAACCTAACCTAACCTAACCTAACCTAACCTAACCTAACCTAACCTAACCTAACCTAACCTAACCTAACCTAACCTAACCTAACCTAACCTAACCTAACCTAACCTAACCTAACCTAACCTAACCTAACCTAACCTAACCTAACCTAACCTAACCTAACCTAACCTAACCTAACCTAACCTAACCTAACCTAACCTAACCTAACCTAACCTAACCTAACCTAACCTAACCTAACCTAACCTAACCTAACCTAACCTAACCTAACCTAACCTAACCTAACCTAACCTAACCTAACCTAACCTAACCTAACCTAACCTAACCTAACCTAACCTAACCTAACCTAACCTAACCTAACCTAACCTAACCTAACCTAACCTAACCTAACCTAACCTAACCTAACCTAACCTAACCTAACCTAACCTAACCTAACCTAACCTAACCTAACCTAACCTAACCTAACCTAACCTAACCTAACCTAACCTAACCTAACCTAACCTAACCTAACCTAACCTAACCTAACCTAACCTAACCTAACCTAACCTAACCTAACCTAACCTAACCTAACCTAACCTAACCTAACCTAACCTAACCTAACCTAACCTAACCTAACCTAACCTAACCTAACCTAACCTAACCTAACCTAACCTAACCTAACCTAACCTAACCTAACCTAACCTAACCTAACCTAACCTAACCTAACCTAACCTAACCTAACCTAACCTAACCTAACCTAACCTAACCTAACCTAACCTAACCTAACCTAACCTAACCTAACCTAACCTAACCTAACCTAACCTAACCTAACCTAACCTAACCTAACCTAACCTAACCTAACCTAACCTAACCTAACCTAACCTAACCTAACCTAACCTAACCTAACCTAACCTAACCTAACCTAACCTAACCTAACCTAACCTAACCTAACCTAACCTAACCTAACCTAACCTAACCTAACCTAACCTAACCTAACCTAACCTAACCTAACCTAACCTAACCTAACCTAACCTAACCTAACCTAACCTAACCTAACCTAACCTAACCTAACCTAACCTAACCTAACCTAACCTAACCTAACCTAACCTAACCTAACCTAACCTAACCTAACCTAACCTAACCTAACCTAACCTAACCTAACCTAACCTAACCTAACCTAACCTAACCTAACCTAACCTAACCTAACCTAACCTAACCTAACCTAACCTAACCTAACCTAACCTAACCTAACCTAACCTAACCTAACCTAACCTAACCTAACCTAACCTAACCTAACCTAACCTAACCTAACCTAACCTAACCTAACCTAACCTAACCTAACCTAACCTAACCTAACCTAACCTAACCTAACCTAACCTAACCTAACCTAACCTAACCTAACCTAACCTAACCTAACCTATACCTAACCTAACCTAACCTAACCTAACCTAACCTAACCTAACCTAACCTAACCTAACCTAACCTAACCTAACCTAACCTAACCTAACCTAACCTAACCTAACCTAACCTAACCTAACCTAACCTAACCTAACCTAACCTAACCTAACCTAACCTAACCTAACCTAACCTAACCTAACCTAACCTAACCTAACCTAACCTAACCTAACCTAACCTAACCTAACCTAACCTAACCTAACCTAACCTAACCTAACCTAACCTAACCTAACCTAACCTAACCTAACCTAACCTAACCTAACCTAACCTAACCTAACCTAACCTAACCTAACCTAACCTAACCTAACCTAACCTAACCTAACCTAACCTAACCTAACCTAACCTAACCTAACCTAACCTAACCTAACCTAACCTAACCTAACCTAACCTAACCTAACCTAACCTAACCTAACCTAACCTAACCTAACCTAACCTAACCTAACCTAACCTAACCTAACCTAACCTAACCTAACCTAACCTAACCTAACCTAACCTAACCTAACCTAACCTAACCTAACCTAACCTAACCTAACCTAACCTAACCTAACCTAACCTAACCTAACCTAACCTAACCTAACCTAACCTAACCTAACCTAACCTAACCTAACCTAACCTAACCTAACCTAACCTAACCTAACCTAACCTAACCTAACCTAACCTAACCTAACCTAACCTAACCTAACCTAACCTAACCTAACCTAACCTAACCTAACCTAACCTAACCTAACCTAACCTAACCTAACCTAACCTAACCTAACCTAACCTAACCTAACCTAACCTAACCTAACCTAACCTAACCTAACCTAACCTAACCTAACCTAACCTAACCTAACCTAACCTAACCTAACCTAACCTAACCTAACCTAACCTAACCTAACCTAACCTAACCTAACCTAACCTAACCTAACCTAACCTAACCTAACCTAACCTAACCTAACCTAACCTAACCTAACCTAACCTAACCTAACCTAACCTAACCTAACCTAACCTAACCTAACCTAACCTAACCTAACCTAACCTAACCTAACCTAACCTAACCTAACCTAACCTAACCTAACCTAACCTAACCTAACCTAACCTAATCTAACCTAACCTAACCTAACCTAACCTAACCTAACCTAACCTAACCTAACCTAACCTAACCTAACCTAACCTAACCTAACCTAACCTAACCTAACCTAACCTAACCTAACCTAACCTAACCTAACCTAACCTAACCTAACCTAACCTAACCTAACCTAACCTAACCTAACCTAACCTAACCTAACCTAACCTAACCTAACCTAACCTAACCTAACCTAACCTAACCTAACCTAACCTAACCTAACCTAACCTAACCTAACCTAACCTAACCTAACCTAACCTAACCTAACCTAACCTAACCTAACCTAACCTAACCTAACCTAACCTAACCTAACCTAACCTAACCTAACCTAACCTAACCTAACCTAACCTAACCTAACCTAACCTAACCTAACCTAACCTAACCTAACCTAACCTAACCTAACCTAACCTAACCTAACCTAACCTAACCTAACCTAACCTAACCTAACCTAACCTAACCTAACCTAACCTAACCTAACCTAACCTAACCTAACCTAACCTAACCTAACCTAACCTAACCTAACCTAACCTAACCTAACCTAACCTAACCTAACCTAACCTAACCTAACCTAACCTAACCTAACCTAACCTAACCTAACCTAACCTAACCTAACCTAACCTAACCTAACCTAACCTAACCTAACCTAACCTAACCTAACCTAACCTAACCTAACCTAACCTAACCTAACCTAACCTAACCTAACCTAACCTAACCTAACCTAACCTAACCTAACCTAACCTAACCTAACCTAACCTAACCTAACCTAACCTAACCTAACCTAACCTAACCTAACCTAACCTAACCTAACCTAACCTAACCTAACCTAACCTAACCTAACCTAACCTAACCTAACCTAACCTAACCTAACCTAACCTAACCTAACCTAACCTAACCTAACCTAACCTAACCTAACCTAACCTAACCTAACCTAACCTAACCTAACCTAACCTAACCTAACCTAACCTAACCTAACCTAACCTAACCTAACCTAACCTAACCTAACCTAACCTAACCTAACCTAACCTAACCTAACCTAACCTAACCTAACCTAACCTAACCTAACCTAACCTAACCTAACCTAACCTAACCTAACCTAACCTAACCTAACCTAACCTAACCTAACCTAACCTAACCTAACCTAACCTAACCTAACCTAACCTAACCTAACCTAACCTAACCTAACCTAACCTAACCTAACCTAACCTAACCTAACCTAACCTAACCTAACCTAACCTAACCTAACCTAACCTAACCTAACCTAACCTAACCTAACCTAACCTAACCTAACCTAACCTAACCTAACCTAACCTAACCTAACCTAACCTAACCTAACCTAACCTAACCTAACCTAACCTAACCTAACCTAACCTAACCTAACCTAACCTAACCTAACCTAACCTAACCTAACCTAACCTAACCTAACCTAACCTAACCTAACCTAACCTAACCTAACCTAACCTAACCTAACCTAACCTAACCTAACCTAACCTAACCTAACCTAACCTAACCTAACCTAACCTAACCTAACCTAACCTAACCTAACCTAACCTAACCTAACCTAACCTAACCTAACCTAACCTAACCTAACCTAACCTAACCTAACCTAACCTAACCTAACCTAACCTAACCTAACCTAACCTAACCTAACCTAACCTAACCTAACCTAACCTAACCTAACCTAACCTAACCTAACCTAACCTAACCTAACCTAACCTAACCTAACCTAACCTAACCTAACCTAACCTAACCTAACCTAACCTAACCTAACCTAACCTAACCTAACCTAACCTAACCTAACCTAACCTAACCTAACCTAACCTAACCTAACCTAACCTAACCTAACCTAACCTAACCTAACCTAACCTAACCTAACCTAACCTAACCTAACCTAACCTAACCTAACCTAACCTAACCTAACCTAACCTAACCTAACCTAACCTAACCTAACCTAACCTAACCTAACCTAACCTAACCTAACCTAACCTAACCTAACCTAACCTAACCTAACCTAACCTAACCTAACCTAACCTAACCTAACCTAACCTAACCTAACCTAACCTAACCTAACCTAACCTAACCTAACCTAACCTAACCTAACCTAACCTAACCTAACCTAACCTAACCTAACCTAACCTAACCTAACCTAACCTAACCTAACCTAACCTAACCTAACCTAACCTAACCTAACCTAACCTAACCTAACCTAACCTAACCTAACCTAACCTAACCTAACCTAACCTAACCTAACCTAACCTAACCTAACCTAACCTAACCTAACCTAACCTAACCTAACCTAACCTAACCTAACCTAACCTAACCTAACCTAACCTAACCTAACCTAACCTAACCTAACCTAACCTAACCTAACCTAACCTAACCTAACCTAACCTAACCTAACCTAACCTAACCTAACCTAACCTAACCTAACCTAACCTAACCTAACCTAACCTAACCTAACCTAACCTAACCTAACCTAACCTAACCTAACCTAACCTAACCTAACCTAACCTAACCTAACCTAACCTAACCTAACCTAACCTAACCTAACCTAACCTAACCTAACCTAACCTAACCTAACCTAACCTAACCTAACCTAACCTAACCTAACCTAACCTAACCTAACCTAACCTAACCTAACCTAACCTAACCTAACCTAACCTAACCTAACCTAACCTAACCTAACCTAACCTAACCTAACCTAACCTAACCTAACCTAACCTAACCTAACCTAACCTAACCTAACCTAACCTAACCTAACCTAACCTAACCTAACCTAACCTAACCTAACCTAACCTAACCTAACCTAACCTAACCTAACCTAACCTAACCTAACCTAACCTAACCTAACCTAACCTAACCTAACCTAACCTAACCTAACCTAACCTAACCTAACCTAACCTAACCTAACCTAACCTAACCTAACCTAACCTAACCTAACCTAACCTAACCTAACCTAACCTAACCTAACCTAACCTAACCTAACCTAACCTAACCTAACCTAACCTAACCTAACCTAACCTAACCTAACCTAACCTAACCTAACCTAACCTAACCTAACCTAACCTAACCTAACCTAACCTAACCTAACCTAACCTAACCTAACCTAACCTAACCTAACCTAACCTAACCTAACCTAACCTAACCTAACCTAACCTAACCTAACCTAACCTAACCTAACCTAACCTAACCTAACCTAACCTAACCTAACCTAACCTAACCTAACCTAACCTAACCTAACCTAACCTAACCTAACCTAACCTAACCTAACCTAACCTAACCTAACCTAACCTAACCTAACCTAACCTAACCTAACCTAACCTAACCTAACCTAACCTAACCTAACCTAACCTAACCTAACCTAACCTAACCTAACCTAACCTAACCTAACCTAACCTAACCTAACCTAACCTAACCTAACCTAACCTAACCTAACCTAACCTAACCTAACCTAACCTAACCTAACCTAACCTAACCTAACCTAACCTAACCTAACCTAACCTAACCTAACCTAACCTAACCTAACCTAACCTAACCTAACCTAACCTAACCTAACCTAACCTAACCTAACCTAACCTAACCTAACCTAACCTAACCTAACCTAACCTAACCTAACCTAACCTAACCTAACCTAACCTAACCTAACCTAACCTAACCTAACCTAACCTAACCTAACCTAACCTAACCTAACCTAACCTAACCTAACCTAACCTAACCTAACCTAACCTAACCTAACCTAACCTAACCTAACCTAACCTAACCTAACCTAACCTAACCTAACCTAACCTAACCTAACCTAACCTAACCTAACCTAACCTAACCTAACCTAACCTAACCTAACCTAACCTAACCTAACCTAACCTAACCTAACCTAACCTAACCTAACCTAACCTAACCTAACCTAACCTAACCTAACCTAACCTAACCTAACCTAACCTAACCTAACCTAACCTAACCTAACCTAACCTAACCTAACCTAACCTAACCTAACCTAACCTAACCTAACCTAACCTAACCTAACCTAACCTAACCTAACCTAACCTAACCTAACCTAACCTAACCTAACCTAACCTAACCTAACCTAACCTAACCTAACCTAACCTAACCTAACCTAACCTAACCTAACCTAACCTAACCTAACCTAACCTAACCTAACCTAACCTAACCTAACCTAACCTAACCTAACCTAACCTAACCTAACCTAACCTAACCTAACCTAACCTAACCTAACCTAACCTAACCTAACCTAACCTAACCTAACCTAACCTAACCTAACCTAACCTAACCTAACCTAACCTAACCTAACCTAACCTAACCTAACCTAACCTAACCTAACCTAACCTAACCTAACCTAACCTAACCTAACCTAACCTAACCTAACCTAACCTAACCTAACCTAACCTAACCTAACCTAACCTAACCTAACCTAACCTAACCTAACCTAACCTAACCTAACCTAACCTAACCTAACCTAACCTAACCTAACCTAACCTAACCTAACCTAACCTAACCTAACCTAACCTAACCTAACCTAACCTAACCTAACCTAACCTAACCTAACCTAACCTAACCTAACCTAACCTAACCTAACCTAACCTAACCTAACCTAACCTAACCTAACCTAACCTAACCTAACCTAACCTAACCTAACCTAACCTAACCTAACCTAACCTAACCTAACCTAACCTAACCTAACCTAACCTAACCTAACCTAACCTAACCTAACCTAACCTAACCTAACCTAACCTAACCTAACCTAACCTAACCTAACCTAACCTAACCTAACCTAACCTAACCTAACCTAACCTAACCTAACCTAACCTAACCTAACCTAACCTAACCTAACCTAACCTAACCTAACCTAACCTAACCTAACCTAACCTAACCTAACCTAACCTAACCTAACCTAACCTAACCTAACCTAACCTAACCTAACCTAACCTAACCTAACCTAACCTAACCTAACCTAACCTAACCTAACCTAACCTAACCTAACCTAACCTAACCTAACCTAACCTAACCTAACCTAACCTAACCTAACCTAACCTAACCTAACCTAACCTAACCTAACCTAACCTAACCTAACCTAACCTAACCTAACCTAACCTAACCTAACCTAACCTAACCTAACCTAACCTAACCTAACCTAACCTAACCTAACCTAACCTAACCTAACCTAACCTAACCTAACCTAACCTAACCTAACCTAACCTAACCTAACCTAACCTAACCTAACCTAACCTAACCTAACCTAACCTAACCTAACCTAACCTAACCTAACCTAACCTAACCTAACCTAACCTAACCTAACCTAACCTAACCTAACCTAACCTAACCTAACCTAACCTAACCTAACCTAACCTAACCTAACCTAACCTAACCTAACCTAACCTAACCTAACCTAACCTAACCTAACCTAACCTAACCTAACCTAACCTAACCTAACCTAACCTAACCTAACCTAACCTAACCTAACCTAACCTAACCTAATCTAACCTAACCTAACCTAACCTAACCTAACCTAACCTAACCTAACCTAACCTAACCTAACCTAACCTAACCTAACCTAACCTAACCTAACCTAACCTAACCTAACCTAACCTAACCTAACCTAACCTAACCTAACCTAACCTAACCTAACCTAACCTAACCTAACCTAACCTAACCTAACCTAACCTAACCTAACCTAACCTAACCTAACCTAACCTAACCTAACCTAACCTAACCTAACCTAACCTAACCTAACCTAACCTAACCTAACCTAACCTAACCTAACCTAACCTAACCTAACCTAACCTAACCTAACCTAACCTAACCTAACCTAACCTAACCTAACCTAACCTAACCTAACCTAACCTAACCTAACCTAACCTAACCTAACCTAACCTAACCTAACCTAACCTAACCTAACCTAACCTAACCTAACCTAACCTAACCTAACCTAACCTAACCTAACCTAACCTAACCTAACCTAACCTAACCTAACCTAACCTAACCTAACCTAACCTAACCTAACCTAACCTAACCTAACCTAACCTAACCTAACCTAACCTAACCTAACCTAACCTAACCTAACCTAACCTAACCTAACCTAACCTAACCTAACCTAACCTAACCTAACCTAACCTAACCTAACCTAACCTAACCTAACCTAACCTAACCTAACCTAACCTAACCTAACCTAACCTAACCTAACCTAACCTAACCTAACCTAACCTAACCTAACCTAACCTAACCTAACCTAACCTAACCTAACCTAACCTAACCTAACCTAACCTAACCTAACCTAACCTAACCTAACCTAACCTAACCTAACCTAACCTAACCTAACCTAACCTAACCTAACCTAACCTAACCTAACCTAACCTAACCTAACCTAACCTAACCTAACCTAACCTAACCTAACCTAACCTAACCTAACCTAACCTAACCTAACCTAACCTAACCTAACCTAACCTAACCTAACCTAACCTAACCTAACCTAACCTAACCTAACCTAACCTAACCTAACCTAACCTAACCTAACCTAACCTAACCTAACCTAACCTAACCTAACCTAACCTAACCTAACCTAACCTAACCTAACCTAACCTAACCTAACCTAACCTAACCTAACCTAACCTAACCTAACCTAACCTAACCTAACCTAACCTAACCTAACCTAACCTAACCTAACCTAACCTAACCTAACCTAACCTAACCTAACCTAACCTAACCTAACCTAACCTAACCTAACCTAACCTAACCTAACCTAACCTAACCTAACCTAACCTAACCTAACCTAACCTAACCTAACCTAACCTAACCTAACCTAACCTAACCTAACCTAACCTAACCTAACCTAACCTAACCTAACCTAACCTAACCTAACCTAACCTAACCTAACCTAACCTAACCTAACCTAACCTAACCTAACCTAACCTAACCTAACCTAACCTAACCTAACCTAACCTAACCTAACCTAACCTAACCTAACCTAACCTAACCTAACCTAACCTAACCTAACCTAACCTAACCTAACCTAACCTAACCTAACCTAACCTAACCTAACCTAACCTAACCTAACCTAACCTAACCTAACCTAACCTAACCTAACCTAACCTAACCTAACCTAACCTAACCTAACCTAACCTAACCTAACCTAACCTAACCTAACCTAACCTAACCTAACCTAACCTAACCTAACCTAACCTAACCTAACCTAACCTAACCTAACCTAACCTAACCTAACCTAACCTAACCTAACCTAACCTAACCTAACCTAACCTAACCTAACCTAACCTAACCTAACCTAACCTAACCTAACCTAACCTAACCTAACCTAACCTAACCTAACCTAACCTAACCTAACCTAACCTAACCTAACCTAACCTAACCTAACCTAACCTAACCTAACCTAACCTAACCTAACCTAACCTAACCTAACCTAACCTAACCTAACCTAACCTAACCTAACCTAACCTAACCTAACCTAACCTAACCTAACCTAACCTAACCTAACCTAACCTAACCTAACCTAACCTAACCTAACCTAACCTAACCTAACCTAACCTAACCTAACCTAACCTAACCTAACCTAACCTAACCTAACCTAACCTAACCTAACCTAACCTAACCTAACCTAACCTAACCTAACCTAACCTAACCTAACCTAACCTAACCTAACCTAACCTAACCTAACCTAACCTAACCTAACCTAACCTAACCTAACCTAACCTAACCTAACCTAACCTAACCTAACCTAACCTAACCTAACCTAACCTAACCTAACCTAACCTAACCTAACCTAACCTAACCTAACCTAACCTAACCTAACCTAACCTAACCTAACCTAACCTAACCTAACCTAACCTAACCTAACCTAACCTAACCTAACCTAACCTAACCTAACCTAACCTAACCTAACCTAACCTAACCTAACCTAACCTAACCTAACCTAACCTAACCTAACCTAACCTAACCTAACCTAACCTAACCTAACCTAACCTAACCTAACCTAACCTAACCTAACCTAACCTAACCTAACCTAACCTAACCTAACCTAACCTAACCTAACCTAACCTAACCTAACCTAACCTAACCTAACCTAACCTAACCTAACCTAACCTAACCTAACCTAACCTAACCTAACCTAACCTAACCTAACCTAACCTAACCTAACCTAACCTAACCTAACCTAACCTAACCTAACCTAACCTAACCTAACCTAACCTAACCTAACCTAACCTAACCTAACCTAACCTAACCTAACCTAACCTAACCTAACCTAACCTAACCTAACCTAACCTAACCTAACCTAACCTAACCTAACCTAACCTAACCTAACCTAACCTAACCTAACCTAACCTAACCTAACCTAACCTAACCTAACCTAACCTAACCTAACCTAACCTAACCTAACCTAACCTAACCTAACCTAACCTAACCTAACCTAACCTAACCTAACCTAACCTAACCTAACCTAACCTAACCTAACCTAACCTAACCTAACCTAACCTAACCTAACCTAACCTAACCTAACCTAACCTAACCTAACCTAACCTAACCTAACCTAACCTAACCTAACCTAACCTAACCTAACCTAACCTAACCTAACCTAACCTAACCTAACCTAACCTAACCTAACCTAACCTAACCTAACCTAACCTAACCTAACCTAACCTAACCTAACCTAACCTAACCTAACCTAACCTAACCTAACCTAACCTAACCTAACCTAACCTAACCTAACCTAACCTAACCTAACCTAACCTAACCTAACCTAACCTAACCTAACCTAACCTAACCTAACCTAACCTAACCTAACCTAACCTAACCTAACCTAACCTAACCTAACCTAACCTAACCTAACCTAACCTAACCTAACCTAACCTAACCTAACCTAACCTAACCTAACCTAACCTAACCTAACCTAACCTAACCTAACCTAACCTAACCTAACCTAACCTAACCTAACCTAACCTAACCTAACCTAACCTAACCTAACCTAACCTAACCTAACCTAACCTAACCTAACCTAACCTAACCTAACCTAACCTAACCTAACCTAACCTAACCTAACCTAACCTAACCTAACCTAACCTAACCTAACCTAACCTAACCTAACCTAACCTAACCTAACCTAACCTAACCTAACCTAACCTAACCTAACCTAACCTAACCTAACCTAACCTAACCTAACCTAACCTAACCTAACCTAACCTAACCTAACCTAACCTAACCTAACCTAACCTAACCTAACCTAACCTAACCTAACCTAACCTAACCTAACCTAACCTAACCTAACCTAACCTAACCTAACCTAACCTAACCTAACCTAACCTAACCTAACCTAACCTAACCTAACCTAACCTAACCTAACCTAACCTAACCTAACCTAACCTAACCTAACCTAACCTAACCTAACCTAACCTAACCTAACCTAACCTAACCTAACCTAACCTAACCTAACCTAACCTAACCTAACCTAACCTAACCTAACCTAACCTAACCTAACCTAACCTAACCTAACCTAACCTAACCTAACCTAACCTAACCTAACCTAACCTAACCTAACCTAACCTAACCTAACCTAACCTAACCTAACCTAACCTAACCTAACCTAACCTAACCTAACCTAACCTAACCTAACCTAACCTAACCTAACCTAACCTAACCTAACCTAACCTAACCTAACCTAACCTAACCTAACCTAACCTAACCTAACCTAACCTAACCTAACCTAACCTAACCTAACCTAACCTAACCTAACCTAACCTAACCTAACCTAACCTAACCTAACCTAACCTAACCTAACCTAACCTAACCTAACCTAACCTAACCTAACCTAACCTAACCTAACCTAACCTAACCTAACCTAACCTAACCTAACCTAACCTAACCTAACCTAACCTAACCTAACCT
>CAKLPO010000003.1:0-33018 GCA_922987775.1 Agonopterix subpropinquella
GAAGATGTTCTGTTTATTCTATTTACAACACTTTAATGCGACTAAGGCGTATCAGCAGGCCTATCAGTGTGATTATAAAACGGCTAACGCTAACGCTTATCTACTTATGGTAAATCATGGTATAAAAAAAGAGTTGCACCGATTGAAAGCAGAGTTGCAACAAGATGCCTTCGTCGATGTTAAAGACTTGATACAAGAGTATGTTAAACAAGCCTTTGCTGATATATCTGATTTCACCGAGTTTGGACAAGAGCTGGTCGAGTTCGAGGATGGAGAGGAACGGCCTATATCATTTGTACGTCTAAAGGATTCTAACGAGGTTGATGGCACCCTCATTCAAGAGGTTAAAAAGGGGAAAGATGGAGTATCCGTCAAGTTATACGATAAACAGAAGGCTATGAGTGAGCTTATGAAGTATCTAGGTGGCGACGCATTGAGACAGGCTCAACTCAACAAACTCAGTGGTCCAAAAGAAGGCGAAGCTTCTAAGGATTGGAAACAAGCGGTTATTAATGCTGCTAATAAACGGGCGGTGGATAACGATGGATAATGCATTTGTGCCTTTCACAGATATTGGAGCTGCAATTGACTATTATTACGACAAACCTGCAGCATTTTTTCAGGATATTCTTTTCATGGACCCTGATGAATGGCAAGAGGACGTTTTGGACGATCTAGCCAAGCATTCTAAAGTATCTGTCCGATCTGGACAAGGTGTAGGTAAAACGGCGTTAGAAGCAGGAGCAATCATTTGGTTTCTCACTTGTCGTCCATACGCTAAAGTTATTGCTACAGCACCAACGATGCAACAACTTTACGATGTATTGTGGGCAGAGGTTGCAAAATGGCTCAATCAATCATTAATCAAAGACTTACTCAAATGGACCAAGACAAAGATTTATATGGTCGGAGATGAGGAACGCTGGTTTGCAACAGCGAAGACAGCAACTAAACCCGAAAACATGCAAGGGTTTCATGAGGACCATATGCTTATTGTGGTAGATGAGGCATCCGGCGTAGCTGATCCGATCATGGAAGCTATCTTGGGTACTTTATCAGGCTTTGATAATAAATTGCTAATGTGTGGTAACCCCAATAAGTTGGAGGGAGTATTTTATGACTCTCACAATGTTGATCGAGATAAATATAAGACTCATAAAGTTTCTAGTTTCGATAGTACTCGTACAAGTAAAGATAATATCGAGATGTTACTTTCTAAGTACGGTAAAGAGTCTGATGTTGCTAGGGTACGGATATACGGAGACTTTCCGAAAGGCGCCCTCGATTCATTAATCAGCATGGAGACAGTAGAATTAGCGATTGAAAGTACAATCTCACAGTCAGACATAGACAAAGCTCAAATATTTCACATTGGTGTTGACGTTGCCCGTTTCGGTGATGACAGCACTATTTTATTTCCTCGGATTGATAATAAAGCCTTGGAATATAAGAAATACCATAAGCAAGACACTATGGAAACCGCTGGTAATGTTCTGATGTTAGCTAAGGAATTAATGGCCAAACATCCTAATCTTAAAAAAGGTGTTATTAAAGTTGATGATACTGGTGTGGGTGGTGGTGTAACTGACAGGTTAAAAGAAGTAGTTAAAGAAGAGCGTTTACCATATGAAATTATTCCAGTGAATAACGGATCATCTGCTACTGATGATTATTACTTTAATCTAGGTACTCAATTATGGGGGCATCTAAAAGAAATGTTGGAAGAGAACATGACAAATAATCTACAAGATAAAGAAGTCATTCTTCAACTACCTAATGATCCAGTGTTAATCAAACAATTAAGCAATCGAAAGTATAAGATCACTAGTCGAGGGAAGATTCATATTGAAAGCAAAGATGATATGAAAAAACGCGGCATTGGAAGTCCTGACGTTGCAGATGCTGCAGTATTGGCGTTCTATGAGCCGTTCAAACCAGAACCGATAAACGTCAAGAAAACAATAGACACATTCAAGAAACTAGGATTAGGTAGGTGATAAAATGGAAAAGAAGCTTTTAAACGGTTCGAGGTTTGACGAAGAAGCAAACAAAGTCTATCGCTTACCAGTGAATAAATTGCCAAAAAGAATGATGGCAACCGCTGATGGATATACAGAAGAAGTGATCGACTTTGAAAATGAAGAGATGTTAAAGATGATCGTTAAATTCATCAGGCATCACAAAGAGAAGCAAGTCCCAAGGCTGCAGGAATTAAAGCGGTATTCATTAGCGCAAAACAACATCAAATTTACAGAGGATAAGAGCGCTGATCGGGCCGATAATAAGATTGCAAATGATTGGGCAAGTTTTATTGTTAATTTTAAAAAAGGTGTACTTTTGGGAAACCCACTAAAGTATGGCGGCGATAAATCGATTGCTAAAAAAATTAATGAGTTTGCTAGTCAATCGAATGAAGATTATCACAATCAATTAATGATGGATGACTTACTTGTATTAGGTAGAGCCTATGAGTATGTTGGTCGTGATGAATACGGCAAAGAAACACTGATTAAGTTTAATCCAGAAGGAACGTTTATCATCTATGATACAACAAAAAATGCTAATTCTATTTGTGGAGTGAATCATTACGATGTAGAATTTAATGACAAAACAACAAGCTATGTCGATATTTATGCCAATGATGGATTTATGTATCAGTTCGAAACTAAAGAACAAGACTACGACGTTTTAAGTCTTTACGATAAAGATCAAACCTATTTTAATGCCGTTCAAATTAACGAATGGATTAACAATGAGGAACGGTTAGGAGATTTCGAAAAGGTTCTGGATAATATCGATGCTTACGACTTGTCTCAATCATCTATGGCTAATTTTCAACAAGATTCATCAGAGGCTTATTTGGTTATCAAAGGTAACCCAGAAACTGCAGCAGATAAAGAGGGAGAAAATACTAAGCTCGAAGTCCTAAACGCAATGATTAAAGCAAGAGTATTGGTTTTAGGGGATAAAAAGTATTACGGTGAAGGTCAAACAGGAAGTGAACCTGATGCCTACTATCTCAAAAAAGAATACGATACAGCAGGAACAGAAGCTTATAACGATAGGTTAGTATCTGACATGTTGCGCTTTACATCGTTGATTGACTTCACAGATGAAAACATGGGTGGTAATCAATCGGGAATAGGTTTTAGATTTAAAGGTTGGGGGAACGATAACGATCGAAAAAACAAAGAACGTATGATTAAAAAAGCAATCATGAGGCGTTTAAGGTTACTGACTCACTCCTGGTCATTGAAAGACAATTTGAATAAACCGCAAGGCTTTACTGAAAAAGTAAAGTCTCTTTTTATATCTGCAGATAAAGAACAAGAATTGCTGTATGACAAAGTAAATGAGATTGAGATCCTGTTTACTCCTAATGTTCCGCAATCAGACGAGGAAATCATGAAAGTTATTGCTGGCATGGTTGGAATTGTATCTGATGAAACGTTGTGTGAAATGGCTGCTAAGTTGACTGGTGTTCCAGTAGAGACAGAAATTAAACGTATTAAGAAAGAAAATGCTCCTGATGACGTTCCAGATCAAGAAAAGGAACAAATAAAAAGCGAACAAGTAGAATTTTTAGCCAAGCAGGAACAATCGAAGGAGGATTGATCTAAATGTCCTATTTAAAAGATCGTGAAGATGCTTGGATCAAAGAACAGATACAACTTGATAAAGTTCGGGAAAAGGAAATTGTGAAGCAACTGCAGATTGCAATTGATGCGATCCAAACTGAAATCGAAGCTAACTGGGATCGATTTTCTAACGGCCAAAAAATTACAATAAGTGAAGCTCGAAAACGTGCTGACCAAATGGATGTAAAAAAATTTGAAAGAAAAGCAAAAGAATACGTTAAAAACAAAGATTTTAGCCCACAAGCGAACAAAGAACTTAAAATATACAATCTTGTTATGAGAGTATCGAGACTAGAACTACTGAAGGCTCAACTTGGGTTAGAACTTGTTTCACTATTTGATGGTCTTGATAAATGGGGTTATGGTCAGTTGTCAGAAGCAGCCAAACAAGAATACATTCGTCAAGCAGGAATTTTAGGTAGTACTTTAGACAAAGACTACGTAATAAAGGTTTCTTCCATTGTGAATTCATCATTCAAATCAAGTGATTATCCATCCTTTAGTGATAATATTTGGCAGAACTTTACGGAGATGAAGGCTGATTTAGAGAAATTATTGACTAGAGCTATCACGCAGGGAAAAAACCCTAAAGCAGTAGCAAAAGAATTAGCTAAGTTTTTAAAGCCGAATCAAGAAAATATAAGGTACAAGCTCAATCGATTAATGATCACTGAAATGACATCGATTCAAACTGATATACAAGAGCAAAGTTATCTGGATGCTGAAATAGAAGATTATGATTATATCGCTGAGCCTTATGCTTGTGATATATGCAAGAATGTTGCGAAAGGCGGTCCTTATAAGGTAGCCAAAATGCAAAAAGGTGTAAATGCTCCATATATGCATGCTCACTGTCATTGCTCAACAGCGCCACGTATCGATCGTGAGTCACTTGAAAAAGCATTAAAGAAACGAGGGTTATAAATGGCTAAACAAATGTATGTATGTAATAAGTGTGGTAAGCATACACCATTGGTAAAGAAATTCGATAATTTACCAAACAATGTAGAACATCATTACGCTGAATGTCAGTCATGTGGGTATCGTTCAACCATCTTTTATACAAACCCTGAAATCAAAGCGTTAATGTATCAGCAAAAGAACACTGCATTTTTTACTAAGAAGAAAGAACGGTTAACTAAAAAGATTCAAAAGTTGATGGATGATCTGAAACATAAAATAGAGAGTGGAGGTGAAGAAAATGAAAACAAATAACAAAGTAAAACTTATAAATCTGGTAACGAATATTCTTACTGAAACAAATATTAATGATTTAGAAACAGTTGAAGTGTCTGAAACTCATTATGATGACGGATCGGTGGGCTTATCAATTAATTTGACCTATCCAGCTGATAAAGCTATACCTGAATCTGAAAATAAATTACTCGGAATAACAGAACATTAAGTCTAGCCGATCACTAGGCTTTTTATTATGCCTTTTTACTGCTTTCAGGCGTTAAAGATAAAGCTTTATCGAGTGATAGGCGTAACCAATCAAATTTATCGGGTAACGGCGTAACCGTGGAGGAATAATCATGAAAAAACGTTTGTTAATGGCTTTAAACTTACAATACTTTGCTGATCCAGAAGGAGGCAGTGAACTAGGAGGACAAGGAGCAACGCCGGCAGCTGATCCAAATCCAACTGATCCTGAAAATCCAGCTGATCCAGATAAAAAAGGTGAAGAGGGCAAAACATTTACTCGTGATGATGTGGCAAAAATGATTGCTGCGGAAACAAAAAAAGCAGTAACCTCAGCAGAAGAAAAATGGCGTGCTGAAAAAGACGAGGCAAAGAAATTAGCCGAGATGGACGAAAAAGAAAAAACAGATTATGAGAAACAAAAGCTACAAGAAGAGATCGATGCGTTAAAAAAAGAGAAGACGTTAGTCGAAATGGCAAACACAGCTACCTCTATGCTTGCTGACAAAGGAATTAAAGCGAATGAAGGTATTTTATCATTTGTAGTCAAAGACAGCGCAGAGGGAACTTCTGAGAGCGTTAAAACATTTATCGATTTAATCAATGCAGAACGAGAAGTAATCAAAGAAGACTTTGAAAAACGTCTTGGATCTAAATTACCACTTGATGGTACAGGTTCAGCAACACTTTCTCGTGGTGCTCAAATGGCAAAAGAAATAAACAATCAAACTAAAAAGCCTGAGTTAGATCCTTGGGCAACAAATTAGGAGGAATTTAAATGGTCTATGTAAAGAAAACTCAAACGTTCAAAGATATTAATATTTTAAAAAGTGCTAATTTCCTATCTTTCACAAAACAAGTGGATGATACACATGCAGGAGTGGTGGATGGCGTACTGCCAGCTGGTTCTGTTTACCCTAAAAACGATGCAACAGCAGAAGGGATTACGATTAATGATGTAGATGTTTCAAATGGCTCACAACCTGTCGGCGTGATTGTGGAAGGACATATCTTGATCGATCGTCTACCAGTTAAACCAACAGATGCGGCGCAAACAGCAATGCGAGAAATTAAGTTATATGATGCTACGGGAAAAATGTTAGCACTACCTACTGCACCGAGCGGCGGACAATAAGGATAAAATAGGAGGAATAAACAAATGGCAAATATTGCAGAATTATTTTCACAAAAAAATGTATTAGATTATGTAAATGGACGACAAGCGCCGATTTTACTAGGGGAATCATTATTTCCGTCTCGTAAGGTGCAAGGATTAGAGTTTGATGTTTTAAAAGCAGGCTCAAAAATCCCTACAATTGCTAGTGTGCATGCTTTTGACACCGAGGCAGAAATCGCTTCTCGTGTCGGTTCGAAGAGTGCGCAAGAATTAGCATTTATTAAGCGCAAAATCCAATTAAAAGAAAAGGATCTGATTGCTTTACGCAACCCTCGTACCGCAGCGGAACAAAGTTATCTAGAAAAAGAAGTATACAACGATGTAGATTCAATGGTTGGCTCTGTAAATGCTCGTGTTGAAAAGATGCGTATGGAAGTATTAGCAAATGGGACTGTAACACTTGATGAAAATGGACTTGACTTAATCGTAGATTATGAAGTTCCAGAAGATCACCAAGCAACAGCAGATTTTACTAAAGCTGATACGGATATCATCGGATTGTTAACAGAGTGGGCGTCAGCGTTGGATACTATGCCTACAAGAATGTTGACATCAACTAAAGTTCGGAATGCTATTTTGCAAAATGCAGGTGTAAAAGCATATTTCAAAGATGCAGGTCTATTACCAACTCCTGGATCATTAAATCAAATGTTACAACAGTTTGGATTGCCAACTATTGCTACGTATGATGCAAAATATAACAAAGAAAATGCAGCAGGTATTTTAGTTAAAGAACGCTATTTCCCAGAAGATAAATTGGTTATGTTTGGATCAGAAAACCCAGGGGAATCAATTTTTGGTGTAACGCCCGAAGAATCTCGTTTACTTTCTGGCGGTTCTAACGATTATACAGTTGGAAACATCATTGCTATGGTATATGAAGAAACACTCGATCCAGTCGGCACATGGACAAAAGCAGCAGGGACAGCTTTACCAAGTTTCCCAGAAGCTGACAACGTATTCCAAGCTACTGTATTACCGGCACCAGCAGGAAAAACAAAGAAAGGTTAGTTAATGACTAGCCTTTTTATTTTTGAAAGGAGGCAGTCATGAGTGATCAAGCTGTTTTAGAAGAAGTGAAACGAACTATCGAAATTGAAGATACTGAGTTAGATGATCAGTTATCTGATTTTATTAAACGTATTTCTCAGCAGTTAAATGTCCGTTTAGGCTTCTTAGAAGCTGTTCCTGACGTTTTATCTTATATCGTAGTTGAATGTACTATTAAACGATTCAACCGCAAAGGAAACGAAGGTATGAACTCCTACGGTCAAGAAGGAGAAACGATCAACTATGGAAAACTTTTGGATGAATTTCAAGACGACATCGATGCTTGGAAAGCGAAAGAAGAAGCCAAAAAGAATGTTTCTCCTCGAAAAGGAGTTGCTCGTTTTATATGAGATACAACACTAAGGTTACATTTGTTACTGAAAAAAATGGTTATTATGACCCTGATATCGGCGAACATATAGACCCGAGTAAAATAGAAAAAACAAAACGAGTAAATGTGACTGATCTAGGAACTGATCGATCAGTAAAATTGTTTGGTGAGATAGATGAAGGCGCAATGGTTATAAGGTTACTAAGACCTTACAAAGAAAAATGGGATTATGTAATGATAGATAATCGGAGATTTACACTGGTAACGAAACGTAGTCTACCTCAAAAAAATACGTTTATCTTGAAAGAAGTGATCAAGGATGGCTAAAAGAGCATCGTTTAAAGTTAACGGTCTTACAGCTTTATCTAAAAAGCTAAAGAAAAACACCACAATGGATGATGTGAAAAATGTAGTTAAGACGAATACAGCTGAATTAACAGCAGGAATGCAGAATGAGGCACAGTTAGTTTTAACAGGTCACTGGGAAGGCAAGAAATTCGTCAAACCAACTGGAGCAACTAAGCGTAGTATTACGATGCATATATCTAATAATGGTTTAGCTGGGCATACAGGACCGAAAACGGAATACGCACCTTATTTGATTCGTGGCACCAGATACATGGTTAAACGAGATTTCTTTTTACCGCCGCTTCGTAAACAAAAAAAGAAATTTAAATCAGATTTAGAAAGGTTGATGCAATAGTGATTAAAACTAGGGATCAATCGATCTTTGATGAAGTATTTAAAAAGTCTAACGAATTAGGATATAAAACCTATGACTATAAACCGATGGATGATATCCCGTATCCATTTGTTGAATTTGAAGATACTCAAACAATTCATCAGCCTAACAAAACGGATATTAAAGGATCAGTTACACTGAATCTGTCTGTGTGGGGATTAGCAAGAAAACGTAAACAAATATCAGATATGGCTTCAGCAATTTTTGCTGAGGCTTTATCTATTTCTAAAACAGAGGGCTATCATTGGTCGCTCGATATACAAGCGAGCGATATTCGTTTAGTTGATGACCTATCAACTAACACACCACTAAAACGAGCAATGATTGCTCTGGAATTCAAAATATTATAAACGGAGGTAACAAGATGTTAAAAAAGGGAATTGATGTGATTCTTTTATACAGAGTTTTAAAAGATCAGGATAAAGAAGACGCTAAAACAGTAACTTATCAAACGGAACATAGCTTCACTATGTCTCGTAGTTCTGATAGTACTCCCACAAAAGATGGTAATGTCCAGTCTACCGGGGCTATTGAGTATGATTTTAGCTCTACAGCTTTGTATGAACGTGGTAGCGAGACAATTAAAATGCTGTATGATGCTTTTAAAAACAACGAAACTATAGAGGTATGGATCGTTGATAAAATGGACAAGGATGAAAATGGAAAGTTTGCAGCTAAATACTTACACGCAGATATTACCAATTATGAAGAAACCGCCAATTCTGAGGACAATGTTGAAATATCCTTAGAGTATGGCGTTCAGTTAGTTCATCAGGACGGATATGCAACCTTAAGCCAAGAACAAGAAAAAACTGTGCAATATGCGTTTGAAGATACTGTAAAAAAAACACCAGAAGGATAGGCAATTATGCTTGTCCTTTTTATATTTAGGAGGATGAATCATGGAATTAGAAATTAATGGAAACTTATACCAATTTGTATATGGATTTGGTTTTGTAAAAGAAATGAATAAACGTTTTGCTATTGATGGTCGAGGCATGAAAATGAACGCTGGTATTGATACTGTCGTAACAAACCTTTATATGGGAGATATCGAAATGTTGGTGGATGTTTTGAAAGTGGCGAATAGTACAGAGAAGCCTCGTATTTCAGAGAAAGATTTGATCGAATATATTGGTCAATGTGATATTGACATGGTTTTTGATAACGTGATGGATGGTTTAAAAGAGTCGGGGTTTACAAAACGAAAGACCCTGAAATTGGTCGAGGAAATCGAAAAAGGTCAGAAGTAATTAATCAGAGCTTCAATGATTTATATCGAGATATCCAAATTAACGCACTTACTTACTTAGGTTTTTCAGATCTTAAAGAAATAGACAGAATGAACCTCGCTGAATATGAGCTTCGAATGATTTCTTATCGGTTAAAACGATTAAATAAATCACGTGAAATTCACGAACAAGCATGGGCTAATAATCAAATAAAAACAACTAAAAAAGTAGGGAGAAAAGAAGTACCTTATTTTAAGAAATTTAAGGACTTTTTTGATATGGAAAAACAAGAAAAGGCAATTTTAGGTAAAGAAGAAGAAGTTCCTAAGTTTGTCAATCCGTAAGAAAGGAGGCAAATAATGGAAAGTTATTCTGTTGAAGCTATTTTATCCGCTGTCGATAAAAACTTTACTTCTACAATGGACGATGCAGGCAAATCTATGGGCGGATTGGATAAAGACACTCAAAAAACAAATACTTCTATCCTCGACATCGCAAAAGGTGTCGGGGTTTTTAAGTTAGTTGATGCAGGCGTAGGCATGGTTAAAGATTCACTTGGCGGAGCGATCAGCCGATTTGATACTTTAAACAAGTACCCTACTGTTATGCAGGCTTTAGGATATTCTGCTCAAGATGTTGATAAGTCAATGCAAAAGCTATCAGATGGTATAGAAGGTTTACCTACCTCACTAGACGAGATTGTAGCAAGTACCCAGCAATTCGCCATTTCTACAGGAAGCTTGGAGAAAGGGACAGATACTGCAGTAGCTTTAAATAATGCTTTTCTTGCCAGTGGCGCTAGTTCCGCTGACGCTGCAAGAGGAGCAGAACAATACCGCCAAATGTTAGCTCGTGGCGAAGTAGACATGCAATCATGGCGATCGGTTCTCGATACCATGCCCATCGGAATGGATAAAGTGGCGAAATCTTTTAGAGAACAAGGAGTGAACTCTACAAATGAGCTATACGACGCACTAAAGGACGGTAATATCACTTTTGATGAATTCAATAATCGTTTAATTGAACTAAATGAAGGGGTTGGTGGTTTTGCTGATCTAGCTCAGAAAAATAGTAAAGGGATTGCTACCTCATTTGCGAATATAAGGACTGCTATAGTTAAAAATGTCGAGAAAATGATTCGTGCATTTGATGAAGGTTTGCAAGGCGCTGGATTTGGTTCTATTGCTGATAACTTGGATAAGGTAAAGGTATTAGTTAATGACGTATTTGGCGTTATTATTGAAGCTGTCCCTCCAGCTTTGAAAATGATTTCAGATTTAATTAATACTATTAAACCTTTTACTCCGGTAATTCTCGGATTATTAGCAGCATATACCACTTATCAAAGTGTGATGAGTGTCGCAAGGACTGCGCAAGCTGCATATAATGGCGCATTGGCGATAACCAACGCATTACTTAATGCCAATCCGATTGGGTTGATTATCACAGCTATTATTCTACTAGTTGGAACTGTCATCTATTTGTGGAAGACAAATGAAGATTTCAGAAATGCAGTGATAAATATTTGGAAAGGAATCCAAGACGCTATCTCTACAGCTGCTACGGCTGTTGTGAAAGCCTGGGAAAATACAAAACAATTCTTTTTAGATTTATGGAAGGGAATGCAAGATGCTGTTAACAGTGTTGTTGAGAGTGTGAAGAACGGCATTGAAGGTATAAAAAACGCTTGGGATAGAACAAAAGAATGGTTTTCTAATCAATTCAGAGAAATCCAAGATCTAGGAAAAAGCATATGGAATGGTGCTGTAGATGGTGCTAAGTCCGCTGTTGACAGTGTGAAAGAGACATGGGTCGGAGTTAAACAGTGGTTTGCTGATCTATGGGATGGCGCTACATCAACAGCCAGTGGGTTAGTAGACGGTATTATGCAATATATTGGACCGCTTGTCTATGGAGTAAGAAACGCGTTCACACATATGGGATTATTCCTCAGCAATTTATGGGGAAATCTCGTAAACATTGCGAAAAATACCTTTACTATTTTAAAAAATGTCATTCTGGCTCCTACATTGTTCGTTACATCATTTATTTCTGGCGGTTGGAAAGAAGCTAAAGAAAACATGATCAGCGTTTGGAACAATATAAAAGAGGCGGCCAATAATATTTGGAAGTCAATTACTGATACTATCTCTAATTTCTTCCTGAACATTAAAATGGCAGGGTTGAATATTTGGTATGGCTTGAAGAATTCGTTCATTAATATTTGGACAGAAATATTAAGTCGTGCGATTGAAATATGGGAAAGTATAAAAAATTATTTTATTAATTTGTGGATCACGATGAAAGAGAATGCTATCCAAGGATGGAATGACATCAAAAATAGTATTGCTGAAACGTGGGAAAATTTGAAGCAAGGGGCTGCGAATACAATTGAAGCAGTCGAAAACTTTTTCGTTAATGGTTGGCAATCTCTTAAGGAAGAAACCGCACAAACGTGGGAAAACATTAAAAGCGGCACTATTAATACATGGGAAGCAATCAAGAAATTCTTCTCTGATACTGTAAACATCATGGTTGAAAGTGCCAAAAACGCTTGGGAAAATCTGAAAAAGAGTGTTAGTGATACTGTAAAAAGAGTTCAGGAAATTTTCGATACTCTAAGAAACATTGATTTGTTACAGATAGGAAGAGACATTATTGATGGCCTAGTCAATGGTATAACAGAAAAAATTGAAGCTGTTCGAAAAGCGGTTTCGGATGTAGCAAGTACCATAACAGGTAAAATAAAAGAAATTCTTGATATAAATTCGCCATCTAGAGAAATGTTTAAACTTGGAGGATTTACATCGCAAGGATTAGCCAACGGGATTTTAGATAGCGCAAGTGAAGTAGAAAAAGCTTCTGAAATTTTAGCTGAAAAGGCAACTCCTGATTTAGATATTGGAAATAGTATTTCAGAGATCAATAGAAATATCAATGGAGAAATGAGTCACGATGTAAGTTACGGCAAAAATAAACAACCTGCAACATTTAACATCAAATTAGGTAATCAGCAATTTAAAGCCTTTGTTTCGGATATATCCGAAGTGATGGGTGGAGAATCTGATATTAATCTTAGTTTCTAGAAGGGAGAGTTAATGTGTATAAATTTGAAGATACAATTAAGCGAGAGCGTACATCTGATATGGCGTTGCCGATTTCGGCGATGAATTATGATGGTATATGGTTAGAAGAAGCGATTGAAGGATACAGGACTCTGACTGTATCTGGTAGAGAAATGATTGCACCAGAACTCCAGTCAGAAAGTGTGGATGTCGGTTCTATCGTATCTAGCCAGAGACTCCCTTCTAGAACATTAAAGATTACGTATCAAATAAAAAATGATGATTCGGAAATGATATTAGTCAATTTTAGATGGTTAATGGAATATTTATACAGAGAGCAGGACGTCCCGATCTATTTTAACGATGAATTGGACGTCCTTTATTATGGTCGTTTTTCTGGAAGCGATGAAGTGCCAGGAGATAGATATACGATAACCGCTAGCTTTGATATTTATTGCGCTGACCCTAGAAAATATAGTGCGAAGGTGTATCAGCCTCAAGAAGAAATTCGAGGTCGTTTTCACTATCAAACAAGACCGATGAAGATTATTGCGAAGATTGAAAAAAATGCTAGTTTGACTGTAACGAACGGTACTCAAAGCATTAAAGTCGTAAACGGCAAATTATCTCCTAATGATGAAGTGGTTATCGACTTTACAGAAGGAAAAGTAATGATCAATGGAATTAATCGTACTAACTGGCTAGATTTAAGGAGTGACTTTGAAAACTTCGAACTAAAAAATAATCAGGTTCTTAGCTGCGATAACGGAGTTATGACCTTGTATTATCGAGAGGTGAGTTTATGAACGAACACATTTACTTTTTTGATGAATATCAACAATTAATAAAAATTGTCAATGAAGAAAGAATAGTAGAATCTACACAGGAAAAGGAAATAACTGCAAGCAAAGAAGAGCTATTGAACAGTACTCTATCTGTAACGATCGCTTATGATGAAGAGCTGAAAGAAGCAGCTTTTATGGCGGTAAAAGAGAAAGACAACTCTTATAGATTATATCGAATCGTAAAAATCAACGATCCGGAAAACCAGTTGATGTTCGTTGGCATCGACTTTGCACCAGATGAACTAGACGGCTATATCGTGAAAGATATACGACCAAACAATGAATCTGTCGCAAGTATTACCAAACGCCTGTTAGAAGGCACTGAGTGGATTTTAGGACATGTAGATAGTAACTTTAAAAACATGAGTGGAACTTTTTATTATGTTTCAGTAAAAGAAGCTTTGAAGCAGTTACAATCTTTAGGATGTGAGATTTTATTTTCATGCAATTTGGATGCAAACGGCATTTCAGAGAAAAGGGTAGAAATATATCGAAAGATTGGAACAGAGAGTACGACACGGTACACCTACGGTGATAAAGCTTTAACTGTTGTCAAAGAAATGGATAGAAGCCAAGTTTACACGTCGATTATCGGACGAGGCAAAGGAGAAGAGGTAGGAGATGGCTATGGGAGACGGTTAGAATTTTCGGATACAGAATGGAAAGTATCTAAGGGAGATCCGCTGGATAAGCCGAAAGGACAAAACTGGTTAGAATATCCTGAAATGACAAAATTATACGGCATACCTACAAAAGACGGAAAAATGCGCAAACGTGAAAAAGTTGTCATTTTCGATGATGAAGAAGATAAGAATAACTTGTTAAACAAAACCTATAATGAGCTGATCGAGAGTTCTCGTCCGTTAGTGCAATTTAAAGCAACGATCACTGAAGGTGACGCCATTGGTAACACAGTGACGATTCATAGATACGATCGAGGATATCATTATAAGACACGTATATTCAAAACAAAACTTGATCGATTAACAGGTATGACAGAAGCTAGTATTGGGGATAATTTTACATCGGATATGTCTAGAAAAACCTCACAGATAGTAAACGGATTGCAAGGTTTGGATTCAAGCAAGATGAATTTTTACAGTTCAGAAGAAATTTCCAAATGGCAATCCGATATTATTCGTGGAGCTAAAGGTGGATCAATCCTCCTTATGTCTCCATCCGATTTAGGGATTTCAGAAAGTCGTGAACCTTTTCAAATGGTCTGGATGAATGGCGATTCATTAGGTACAAGTGATCATTTTCTTGTTGCTAACAGTGAAGGTATTGGTTTTATTGACGGTGATTTTAATCTAGACAATTTTAAGACAGCTTGGACCATTGCTGGTGTGTTTAATGCTGATTATATACAGGCTGGCAAAATAAAAGCTGATATTTTTGAAACATCGTTCAACGCATATGGTGATCAGTTAAAATTAGCAGGTGGAGCGTTACAAGCTGTTAATAATAAAAAAAAAATTATGGAACTTACAAAAAAAGGACTTGAATTCTGGAACGGCAATAGTCACGTCGGAACAATGGGAACGAAAGGGAATCCGTTTCCCCAACTGTCTGATAATGACGGCCCTGTAATTACTGATAGTAACTCCCTATTATTAGTTGGAGATGATCCCAAAAAGATTGTTGGTTTGTCTAACAAAAATAATACGGGAATTGCCATAAATGGAGAGCAACAATTCTTTTTAGGTAGTGTATTCAACTTCATAGGAACAGATGAAAATAAAGGGAAGGGAACTATAAGATGCGAGCGTCTATTCGTTAATGGTAAAGAAGTAACTGGCGGTGGATCAGGCGGTGGTGGTGGCGGTACTCCACCAGAACTTACAACTGACCAAGAGAAAAACGCTTGGGCTGTATGGTCTTATTTTAAAGCTCGTGGATGGACTGAAGAATCAATTGCTGGGATGTTAGGAAATATGCAATCCGAATCAGGAATTGTAGCCGATATAGATGAAGTAGGTGGAGGTGGTGGATATGGATTAGTCCAATGGACTCCCAAATCTAAACTTGTTGATTGGTGTAATGCCCGTGGACTAGATTACCGTACAATCGATTCACAATGCCAGCGAATCCAATGGGAAATGGAAAATGAGCAACAGTGGATTGCAACTAATTCCTATCCTTACAGTTTTAAAACATTTACCAGTAAAAAAGATATTTCCGAATGTGCATATGCCTTTATTACGAATTATGAACGCCCTCTTAATCCGAATCAACCAATTAGAGCTACTCAAGCCCAATATTGGTATAACAAACTACATGGTTTAACTGGTGGCGGCGATTGGATGAACCCTGTACATTCCAGTTATGCGGTTACCCAAGAATGGGATGTGATCGGAGAACATACAACTGTTATACATGGTGGGATTGACCTCGCTTCTATGCCTCCTGGTACGAAGCCACCGATTTATGCCGCCAAAGCGGGTGTAGTCATCATTTCGGGCGCAAATCCAAGTTTAGAAGGAAATTATGTCATGATTGATCATTTAGATGGATTCTATACCTATTACGGTCATTTTGATTCGGTAAATGTTAAACAAGGAGATAAAGTGACCACTAGTAGCATCATTGGAATTATGGGAGCTACAGGTTTAGCGGATGGAGTACACCTTCATTTTGAAGTCCGAAAAGGCGGTCAAAGTATGGACTTTCGTATTAATCCACGTGATGTAATCAAATTTTAAATAAAGAGGGGTGATCCTATGGCTAAATGGGATGGTACATTAAGTACCACCGAGCCTTATAATCCTTTAGGACTTTTGAAAGTAAGGCAAGGAAATAAAAGCAGTGAAGTATTTGAACTTAAAATAGTGCAAAACGGAATACCTTATGACCTTTCAGGATATAGGGTATTCTTTTGTACGCATTTTGAACCATATATCTCCATAGAGAAAAATGCTGAAATAATCGATGCCAAGAAAGGCATTATCCGTTTTACCATGGATGATGACTGCATGCAAAAAGTCGGTAGACAAGAAGGGTACTTCGAAATTTACAAAGAAGATACTTTCCTCGATGCGACTCAGAATTTTACGTACACGGTGCAAACGTCCATTATAAAACAATTGATGGACGGTGAATCGTATATCCAGAGACTCGAAGAACTACTTGAAAAACTTCAAGAAGTGATGGATAAATCACAAGAAGAAGTCGAGAAATGGTTAGAAGAGAATCGTCAAAAAATAGACGATCTCATGAAAGAAATGGATCAATTCTTTGCTGATAAAAAAAACGAGTTTAACGAATGGTTTGAATCTGTCCGTGAAATATTAGAATCGATTGACCCTGGGGGCGTATTACTTAGCGAGATCACGAGAGCTAGATCAAGTGACCGTTATGGCACATTTAAAAGTTTAGATGAACGGCTAGAATTCGCTGAAGCTGTATTCGCTGCAGATACTAAATTAATGACCATCAATCATAATTTTAAAGGTTATCCAAGGTTAAGGGTTTTATATTGGGAATACGGACTAGCGACAAGACCTTTAGCAATGGAGCCGACGGGTATTGGCGGTGGAAACGTCAGAACAGTTGAGTCGAGTGTTGAATATTTGGACAAGAATAGTTTGACCGTTAGTGTACCAATCACTTATAAACTTAATGATCCAGAATTTGTATTTATAGACTCTAAAAGATTTCGTCTGATATCCGATTATCGCGTTATTCAAGTGGAATTTTTAGAGGATGATATTAGCGGTTATGTTGAGGTAACGCAAACGATCGACCTTAAATATAAAATACCTGGTAGCGTTCTGGAAAATCCGCACTTTATCGGTACTCGACAAAATATGTCTACACTCAATTTGCCTAGTGGTGCATGGTCAGAGTTAAATCAAATTAATTACAACAAATCTATGAAATTAGAAAATGACTTGTGTTCAATTGGTTCCTCAAAAAAAGACGAAATAGCACAAGTAATTATTAAATTTGATTTAGTAACTGATATTGATCGCAGGTGTCCAGGATTGTTTGAGTCATACGGAGCAACAACACGAGAACAAAAAGTAGATGTTGCTAAAAAGTTGATAGGAGATAGACCAGGTAGTTTAAATGTCTATGTCCACGGCTTCGGATCAGGCGCCGCAGAAACATTGTTGACCACAAGTCTCTGGAGCCCTAACAATTCAGCGTGGTCCAAATATGCGACAAATAGACTCAACTCAGTTGCAGAGTTGAGTTATAGCGGCAAGAACTGGCTAATCGGCAATGATGGATTTGTTTATGTCCTCGTATATGCACCAGCCAGTGACGGAGTATCATTAAGTGTGGTCAACATAGACTACGTATCACTAGATTACAAAATTAAAGCAGGAGGGATATAGATGTATATTTTTAAAAAAGGCGATCCGGATTATCAAGATGATTTAAATAGTAACTTTTCCGAACTTAATGCCTTAGCTGGAGATGCGGCGACAAAAACAGATGTTGCTAACTTAAAAAAAATGATTGAAGCAATGGCGGTTAGTTCTGCCGCTCTTTGGAAAGGTGTCAGTTCGTTGAACTCGTCTCACACAGTAACACCTAGTAAAGCGTTGAGCGACTGCAAGAGCGGTTGGTTGCTTGTATTTGCTCCTTACGATACAGCGGCAGGTAACACGTACAACTACGATTTTACAACGTTGTTTATCCCTAAAAATAAAGCAGGCTTATATATTGTTAGTGCTTATACATCCAATTATACATGGGCAAACAAACGGGCGGATATTAGTAATACAAAAATAGTGGGTCACTCGTCTAATGTAACGGGAGATTCGTTGAAAAATGTATTAGTCGAAGTATGGGAGGTATAAAAATGCAAATATGGATTGAGAACAAACTCGGCTACCTCGATGGCTACTCATTGATGGAACAGCCAGACATGATCGGAATTAAAGTAAGAAAAGAACCAACAGATTTTAATAATTGGAAATGGGACGGCGAAAAGCTAAGTCGTGATATCGAAAACGCACCACAGCCAGAATCAGCGCCACCAACTGAAATTGAGTTGCTAAAGAAAAAGAATGAAGAACTAGAAGGACAGGTATCTGAATTAACAGATGCTGTCCTTTTTATCTCGGAAAACATGGGAGGGACTAACTAATGGAGGGTCTTTGTCAGATTTGGGCTACTGCGATTGCTGAAGGTACACGAGAAATGGATCGGTGTCCTAAAATGTTGCAAAAACGCGTGAAAGAAATATTGGAGGAATTTAAGGAAGCTGGTGAATAGATGGAAAAGATTATAGAAGGCATGTTAATGAATCCTGAACAAGTGACATTTGCTGCACTATTCGTAGGCTTATTAGTTTGGGTCATGCGACAAAATAACGAACGTGAAAAACGATACCAAGGTACTATCGATAAATTGACTGATGCATTAGGAGACGTTGAGTCTATCAAAAGTACCGTGGATAAAATTCACGAAAAATTAAATTAATAGACGATGAAAGAGGTTTTAAAATGAACTTAAAAAATAAAACTTATGACAAGTTGAAATGGATCGTATTAACAGTGTTACCAGCAGGGGCAGTTCTGATTTCTACAGTCGGGAATAGCTTGAACTGGCAATATACAGAAATTACGGTAACAATCTTAAATGCTTTTACTTTGTTTTTAGGTGCTAGTCTTGGTGTATCAAGTAAAAACTATCAAAAAGATGGAGATGATATCTAATGGAAATCAAACGCCAAATTAGAGCAACACCACAAGTTGGCTATGCGCCTTACAGACAAGTACATCCTCACAGTACAGGGAATCCGAATTCTACTGTTCAGGATGAAGCGGACAATCAAACTAATAATAAACCAGTGGCGTTTTTTACTCATGTGGTTGGTAATGGTCAGATTGTTCAAATTGCAGAAGTAGGGCGTGGTGCTTACGATGTTGGCGGCGGTTGGAATTACGAAACGTATGCTGCAGTCGAGTTAATCGAAAGCCATGCTAATAGAGCAGAATTTGATCGAGATTATCGTTTATATGTGAATCTGCTAAGACAGTTAGCAAAAGAAGCTGGCATCCCTTGTACTCTTGATACGCACGATTTAGCAGGCATTAAAACGCATATGTTTTGCACGTACAACCAACCAGGTAACGCTAGTGATCATATTGATCCGTACCCATATTTGAATAAGTGGGGAATTACAGTAGATCAATTCGAAAGAGATCTAGCAGCTGGATTTGAAAATGGAATTACTAACACTAATACAGAAAAACCAAAACAACCAACAAATAAAAGAAATGGGGATAAAATTATGTATCTATTGGAAGTTGTAAAGAAAAAAAGTAGTAACGAAGTATGGTTTATCGATGGAGAGTCAAGATCTTGGTTACCAAGTGGTCAAGATGTAAAAGACGTACAATATCTACTGGAATCTAAAGGGTTAGACAGCGGCTTGGTAAAATTTTCAGAGGATAACCGAACGTTGAAGGTTTTGTTTAAAAAGAAAAAAGAAGTCAAATACTAAAAGTAAAATAGCCATCCATAATTTGGATGGCGTATACATAGTTGTTTTATTTATGAACTTAATTCCTTTTTGGTCGGAGAGGGTACGCTTTTTATTTGATTCTTAGTGATTGACCGCCATTAATTGCCCAATTTGTAAGATTAGATGGTATCCCGTTTATTTCATATAGTTGTTCCAACGTGATTCCATTTCTTTCAGCAAACTGTCGCGGGCCTTCTCCATTTAAAACTTCAACATAAACAGGATCGTTGTTTTCTACAGGTTGTTCTTCGCTACTAGGAACAGCTTCTTCAACGGCAACTTCACTTTCAGGCTGCTGAGTTTCTTGAAGAGCTGCAACGCTTTGGCTTGTTTCAGAACTACTTTCCACAATTGAACTACTTGTGGATGTAGATGATTCTTTCGTACTTGAGCTAGTCGATTGCTCAACCTTGCTACTAGAAGATGTTTCTTTTTTATCATTACCGCAAGCTGTAAGTCCAAATACAGCAATTAATAAAACTCCATAAACTACTTTTTTCATGTCAAACCTCCTAAGATAATTTTCTAAATAAGTATATCAAACAAAACGTTAAGATTAAACAGATAACTCGTAACTATAATAATTTTCCACAAATTTTTCCACAAAACGTGGTGAATATAATGGCATTTTAAGTTTGATAAAAGCACAAATGCTGATTTTACGTTATTCTATGCCGATTAAATACCCAATTAAATAACTACCAAGAGTAAATAACAACCTTCATTTCCACCACAGACGACGGTCGTGGTGGTTTTTTTATGCTTGTAAGAGCTATGTATGACGGCTATTTTTATGTTTTAACAGTTATTTTATATTTTTGGGTTTATCAGTTTGAAAATGTTTTTCCACAAAATTTCCACAGCTAAGGGTAAAAAAATTAAAGCTTATCAAGTATTTCAGCGAACATATCCCCTGTTTCAGTTTCTTTATTTTTCAATAAATGAGTATAGGTATCTAATGTGGTGGTAATTTTCTTGTGACCTAATCGTTCCGATACATATTTTGGATCTGCTCCCTCAGCAAGTAAAAAAGTAGCGTGAGTGTGGCGCAAACCATGTATGGTGATGTTTCGTATAGTAGATTCACCGTGCTGATCGTTTATTGTGGTAATAATTTTATCAAAAGCATATCTAGCATTCACTGGGCTATACGGATTGTCATATTCGTTGTTAAAAAGATAATCGGTTGAATGTGTAAATCTAGCAGATACTTTCAATTGTTTTAATAAAGAGATTACATTTTTGTGTACAGAAATGGTTCTTCTACTACTATAGGTTTTTGTTTTTCCTAACCCATTAGCATTTCTAGATTTGTTAATACCGATCTTGCTATTTTCAAAATCAACGTCATTCCAGGTTAGGCCTAAAGCCTCCCCAATTCTCATTCCTGTATTTAAGATTAAAGTAAATAAAGTTCTGTTTATTATACTCTCGCTTGCTAACTGATTATTAAATATCTTCAATTCATTTTTTGTAAATGCCTTGATCACTTTTTCTTCAATTGGTAATTTAATACCACTTAGTCTATTACGATCAAGTTTTTCGTGTTCTACGGCTGCATTTGTCATTGTCATAAAGCGTCTATGATAAAGACGGACAGTTGCAGGTTTATAATTTTCAAGCAGCGGATCAATAAATAATTTTTTATAGGTCACCTTATCCAACTTAGCATACTTTTGAGTCCCAAGCTTTGGAACAATGGCTTTTTTTATTGCTTGCTTAGTATTTTGTAATGTACTTGGGGACCAGGTATCCTTGTAAAAATTAAACCATTCAGTCGACCATGATTCGACCGTCATGTTTTTGCTGTCAAACAATTGTAAATTACCATTCTCAATTTGATTCATAACTTCTAATAACTCTGCATATGCATTTTTTTCAGACGAGAAGCTCGATTTGCTAGCTTCTACACGTTTACCAAGCGAATTATAGTAAGGGTATCTATATCCCCAGAAAGTGCCTTTTTTATTTGTATAAGAATAGACATGCTTAAATCTTTTAGACCAAATCTTTTTTACCATGTTGTATCACTCCTTGCATTTTGATACAATAGGCATAACTAAATAAGCCTATCGAGGTTTTATTTTTTACGTACTTTCTTCTTGGTCGGAGGGGTACGTTTTTTTAATAACTGAGATGATTGCTATTTATTTCGAATCGGAAGTAGAGCTTCCTTCAACATAGTCTCCATTTTTATCAAGTAGAGCTCGATCACCTTGATAAACAGCTTTATCATCGGATTTGTTTACCCAAATTACAAATGACGATTTAGGAGCGTTTGATGATTTATCGTAATATAAATCGTATTGCAACATCTTTAGATTATCGTTCAACAGTTCTTCTCCAGCAGTATAAACTTTCTTATATTTTTCAGCTTCTTCGTCTTTATTTAAAGAAAGGTTGATAGAATACAATGCTTTATAGCCGTCAATTACATCTGACAAAATTTTATTGGATATGTCATTATCGTGAACATAGTTTGGTTTGCCTAAAATTTCATATATTTCTTTTTCGCTTCTGTTCAAAAAAGATTCATTTACGTCGTCGCCCGATAACTCTTTAGATTTGTAATTTGTTTCTTCCGATACTAGTGTACTTTTTTTAAAATCTTTTTTTGTTGAAGTTGCCGACTCTCCATTATTACTTCCGCAACCAACTAGTAACAATCCGCTTAACAAACTCAAAATAACAATTTTTTTCATTTTAATTCCTCGCTTTTCAATTTTGTAGTAATCCTGTATTTAGAATCATTACTGATAAATCTCTAAATTCAAATATTCTACCATTATAAAAGTGCGTGTAACCATATTTCTGTTGATAGTATAAAAAGACTTCCTTTAACGTATCGCAAGAAACATTCAAAAAATCTGCACATTCGTAATGATTACTCAGACCAGCCTCAGAACATTTGATTAAATCGTCTAAGGTAACTAAAATTTCGTAAGAATAGTTACGAGCTGTTTTTTCCTGTTTGACAGAATCTAAAGACGTTTGAGTAATTATTTTACCAAACGATGTCTTGTAATGACCATATTCTTCAGCTAAAACCTCTTTTTTTCTTTTCATACTTAACGTTCGTTCAATATAAATGCGTCCATTCCTATATAGTCCATAGCAACCAGTTTTATCGAATAAATCTTTTTCGATGATTAGCACGCTTTTTTGAACTTCCGCAACTAATAATTCATAGTCATTCAAAATTCCTCACCTACTAAAGTTTATTTTTTATGCTTCGAGTCATATTTCTCGTCTAGTTCATCTAAATACGCATTGATTTTATCTATTTCATCCTCATCAAATGTTTTATCTGAATCAGCAGAATGTGCAGCTAATGTACCAGTATCGGTAACGCGAGGTAGTTCTATTATTTTATTCTGTTCTTCGAGCTGTTCTTTTGCGAAAGAATAAACTTTTTCTTTTCTATCTGATTCCAGTTTGTGCATAATATTTATCGTGTTATCGATGTTTAATTGATCTGGTTTTATTACATTAATAGAATTTGCTTTAGCTACAAGGCTTTTGAAGAAAATATCAGGACTAACATCAAAAGCCTTTGCGTATTTATAAATTACATCTTCATCGAGAGAACGATTACCATTTTCATGGTTAGAAATAGTATTTTGACTGAAACCAGTTAATTTGCTCACGTCTTTTTGAGTTAGATGTCTTTTTTTTCGGAACTCCTTAATGATAGGACCGAGAATATTTTGTTTCACTAATATAACCTCCTGTTATAACCTTATGCGATAATAATATCACAACGAAATATGATTGTAAACGAAAAATATCTCGATGAGAGATAAAAAACCTTGACTTTATATCTCGAAATGAGATATAATCGATTTGTAAGTTACAGAAGGGAGGCATAGACATGACAACGAAAGAGAAAAAGAAAGTTTTAAAAGCGGAATTTCTAAAACCAAAAACAAGACTCAGAGCTATTAGAAGAGAAAAGGAATTGAGTACGTCATATGTAGCGGAGATTGTGGGATTGGAGAGAAGGCAATACGAGCTAAAAGAAAAAGGTGTATATCCATTTCATGATTATGAAATTTATATTTTGGCTAATTTTTTTAATATAGAACCAACCGAAATATTTTTTTAAGCAAAAATATCTCAAAATGAGATTAAAGAAAAGGAGAACTCGAATGAAAACAGAATTATGGAATGGTCATCAAATTAGATTTGTTTCTATCAATGATGAATGGTGGGCAGTTGCTAAAGATGTTGCAGAAGCGTTGGGCTATAAGAAACCTGAAAATGCCGTAGCTACTCACGTATCAAATGAAGATAAAACCACTACCCTGATTCGGGGGACTGGTAGTAACTATCAATCTAAAGCAGTTATGATCAGTGAATTTGGCATCTATGATTTAGTGTTCAGCTCAAAGATGGAACAGGCTAAACAATTCAAGCGTTGGATTTTCGTTGTAATTAAAGAATTACGTCATTCATCAGGTCTAGAAGGTTTTGAAATTTTTCGAATGTTAGACAAAGAGCATCAAAAAGAAGCAATGCAAAATTTAAAAAAGTCATTAAGGAAGCCAGTACGTGTGAATTTCATCAAAGCTAACACAGTATCTAACAAAGCTGTATCTATTATGTACGGATTTCCCAAGATGATTAAGAAAAATGAAATGTCGCCAGAAATGCTAGTTGATAGACAACACATTTTAGATGACGCAGTTGAATTAATGTCAGTGAAAGAAAAATATGGTTTGAAATTATCAATCAGCGATGAAATTTATCGCCGCTTGACAGAGGAAAAGCAACCAGCATAAAGGGGAGAAAAATAGATGGATGAAGAAGCAGGATTAAAAAGAGCTTTATATGATCTGGTCTATAAAATTCTATCCAAAATGCTTAAAGAATCTATTGAGCTTTCTGTCGAAAGATTGAATTTAGAAAAAGATACATTTGATAGAAAAGAAATAGCCAGAAGAAACTCAATGTCATTATCTACTGCGGAACGTGAAATATTTAGTGATCCTCGAATGGTCGCTATCGAGCGTAAGAAACCTAATGGCAAATGTTACTACGATGCTAAAGAAGCAAAGCGAATTTGCGCAGAAATAATCGGTGAATGGGATGGATGACTAATGAAGGAGGAAAACAATGAGTAAACCTCAAACAGATTTAAATGAAGCAGAAAAAGAACTATACGGAATATACAATAAATTATTTAGTGTAAAGCCGACATCGTACTGTTTAGAAGCTTCAACTTTTTACACTGTATTGCTAAAAAGGTATAAAGAAGAGGAAATCCACACAATTGCGGAAATCCTCACAGCTTTGGCTAAAGCCCCATCTTTTTCACATTACGAACAGTCTTCATAAAAAGGAGCGATCAAAATTGGATGTAGTTGAAAGATTTTATCAAGAAATGAACCAAACCTATCCTGGTATCAGTCGTTCTGATTGTGAGGAAGCTATGCAAATTGCTTTAGCAAAAACTACTAACAGTCTATGGAAGATCGTTAAGCAGCAGAGAAATGAACTAAATGTAGGGATGTGAAAAGAATGGCTAAACTACCAATATCTGAACCACCGTCACACGTCGTAAAAGAAACAAAAGATAGCTTTTCGATTGATGATTTTGAACTGGATTACGTACTAGAAGATGTGAAAAGAATGGAAAATTTACTGCACAAAATATTAACGGAACAGAAAGAGCAAACAAAATTGCTCCAAACTATTGCGAGTAGTATGGAGCAAATTACAAATTTAGAAATTGCTATTGATTCGAAAAAGCTTTCTCAAATACTGTCTTCCTCAATTGGTAATACCTGTTCTAAAACATCGTAAACTATTGATTTGGTGTTCGAGATGTTTTCTATTTGAAGAAAAGTAATTAGGTTGAATATATCTAGTTTTCCATTTTCATCAGAAAATGAGTCTAAACGCTTTTCCATTTCTTCTTCAGTATAGCGATCTTGTGTATTTTTAAGAGCCAAATCGAAAGCACCATCTAATTCAGAACGTAAAATTTTCATATATAATTCACCTCACTTTCAAGTGAATTATACCATACAAAAGGAGCGTGATTCAGTGGTAGCAACAGCAAACCTAATCATACTAACAGTATCGATCATCTGTTTAGCCAATGGCGAGACGGTGCAAGGCTATGCGTTCTTAGCGGTGATGTATACCTGTTGGGTAGTAGATAGAATACAGAAATCAGGAGGATAAAATTGAAATTTCTTTTAACGATTATTCTGAGTATAATACTCCAGATCTTTCTGCTAAGAATCTTTGCTAATAGATTAGCGAAAGAGCTGGAGATGTTTGAAGACAGAATCGACAAAAAACTTAATCTTTATGACAAACTAAATCAGCTAGAGCAGAGCCGAGAAAAGTGAGGTGCGGTAGATGGTATGGACTATTCCGCCAGTGTTAATTATTGCGTTTATCGCAAATAAGAAAACTAAAAACATATATTTCAAAATAACAATACAAGGTTCTGTAATTGTTCTGGAATGGTTTCTTGCTGAAAAAGGCATTATCAACATAGTGACACAAGCCTTACTAATTAATTTTCAAATTTTGATTTTCAATTTCTTTTCGGATTTCAGGAAGTAACAGGTTCATGTCAATTATACCTCCCTGGACTTCAGCGGAATCAATACGAATATCAGCAAGCCTGATTTTTTCAGAAAGTTCATCTGAGATTAAAGACAGAAGAGCGCCTAGAGAAGATTTGTATTCACTGAGAAGTTTAATTTTATCTTCATCAGTCAAAGAAAGCATTGCCCATTCACCGTCATAGGTTCTAAATTCTAACAATGATAATCTGCCAAAACAAGACAAGAAATTTTCTAACGTTCGATAATCATGTTCTTGCTTTTTTGATTGCTCGGTTGCACCAAGCTCTAGTTTTTTTAATTTTAGAGTATGGAGATTCGACAGGAAGACAGTAAGAACCGAACCCAAAACACCAACAATAGCAACTAGTGCAGTATCAGAAAACATATTTTTTCACCACCTTAATTTATTTCAGCAGACCACTTGCCGATAGATAAAGTATATCAAGGTGAATGATTTCTAACAATAAGAGAATGAACATAAAACAAAAAAGCCTGAATAGTCAGGCTTCAAATTTCAACAAGTGCAAGATCTTTACAGTTACAAATAGGGCATTCAATTTCTAGATCTGTCTTGTCTGTGAGTACAAATATGTAGTTACAAGATAAGCATGTGTAACGCGTAAAAACGTCTTTCGATTCTTTTCTTTTAAATAGTTTCATAAAAGTATTTTAAAGGTAAATGAAAAGAAAATCAAACCTAATGCATAAGAAAGGAGTAACCGAAATGAAAATTGACAAGGAACGATATGAAGAGTTAATGCAAACGGAAAAGTTTTTAAAGATTCTATATGAATTAGGGTTCCAAGATACATTATTACACCGTATCGCTTTTGATATTAGTGTAGGTAAAGATATTACAAATTGGACAATAGAAGAATTCCAAATCGATAGAAAGGGAGGTAGAAACTAAATGAAAATAATATCAAAAAATCTAAACAAAATTACCTATATTATTTATGCAATCGGCATGATTTTACTCTTGACGTTAGATGCAGGCAGTAAAGTTTGTCTAGGCTACTCATTGTTATTGATGACATATAGCTTAGTAGCTGAATATTTCTCATTTAATGTTTGGATAGCAGAAGATGCACTTAGAACATATAAGAAAGACTAGGAGGAACCGATCATGTTTAAAAAGAAAGAACCAGTATTCACATGTGAGCTAAAAGCAATTTGCGAAGAGAAGCGGATCACTGCTAAAGAGCTTGCTGAAGCTGTAGGAGTATCTAAGAAAACGATTCAACGGATTCAAGAAGGGAAATATAAACCGTCGTTGGAATTAGCTTATAAGATTTCGGATGCTTTGGATTGTCATGTCGAGGAAGTTTTTCCGAGATTACTGGTATTTGTATGACAAAAGAAGAACACAAGAAACTATACCATGAATTAAACGCAGAGTACCACAAAAATATTGAACCAGTTTTACTGGCAAAGCAATGGAGGGAGAAGTACTAATGCAAGAATTAATTAAAACTACTCAAGATGAAAATGGAATTTTATTAGTTAATGGTCGTGAGCTGCATAGGTATTTAGAAGTGAAAACAAGATACAATGATTGGTTTGTCGATATGCTTTCCTTTGGATTTACCGAAAACGTTGATTTTTCAAGTTTTACTGAAAAAAGAGTAAAACCTCAAGGTGGACGACCGTCAATAGATCACGCACTAACGCTAGATATGGCAAAAGAAATTTCAATGATTCAACGCACAGATAAAGGAAAAGAAGCTCGCCGTTATTTTATTGAAGTTGAAAAGCAACATAAACAACAACCGCAACTTCCGACATCTCAGCGAGAACTAGCAAAACTAGCCCTAGCTGTTACTGAGGAAACGAACCAACGAGTAGATAATATCAATGATCGATTAACTGAAATAGAGTTGAACAAGCTTATTACAACAGAAGATAAAGGTACAATTGACAGTCATGTACGAAAGAAAGTTTATCAAATTTGTTCAGAACAGCATTTGGGCCAAGAAGAAAAAAGTCTATTATTTCATGATCTAGGTTCAAATATCAAAGAGTTATTCAACGTACCTAACCGTGGACGCATTAAAGACAAGGATTTTCATAGAGCATTAGAGTTTATCGATACTTGGCAACCTTCGTCAGTAACAAAAGAAAAAATTAAGCAGATGGTTCTGAATGTGTAAAAAAAGACCGATAGGATGGCAGTCCTGTCAGTCAGTAACGTAAATAAACTTAATAAAAGTATACCACGGAAAGGTGGATTTTGACAATGAGCAACGAAAAGACATTTAACGAGAAAATCGTTAATATTCAAAGTCGTTTGAAAGCTCCGAAAAATCAACGAAACGAGTTTGGCAATTACAACTATAGATCACTGGAAGATATTAGCGAAGCTTTAAAACCTCTCTTAACTGATGAAGGATTACGCCTCACATTGAGTGATGAACCTATAGAAATAGCAAATCGAATTTATATTAAGGCAACAGCATATCTAACTGATGGCGTATCTAAATTAGAAGTAACTGGATTTGCGAGAGAAGCAGAAACAAAGAAAGGGATGGATGAATCTCAAATCACTGGTACAGCGTCCTCTTATGCTCGTAAATATGCGTTGAACGGAATGTTTCTAATTGATGATACAAAGGATGCCGATTCAAATGAACACGCAGTGCAGCAAAAGCAAAGCAATCCTAAAAAAAATAGTAGTAGTCAAGGGAAATCAAATAATAATCAACCGACACAACAATCTGGATTGATCACGGGTAGGCAATTGGCAGAATTGAACAATGAAGCTAGAAAAATAGCTGGTATAACAAATATTGATCCAACGGTATTTACGACCAAGGTTGCTGAAATGGGAAATGTCGCTTCGGTTGAACTCCTTCCCGAAAAATTCTATCAAGAAGCTTTAGCAACAATGATTAAGTGGAAACAATCGTATACAAAAGTACAAAAAGGAAATGCAAATCAAAACAACAATAAATCTATTCCTTGGGGGCAAAAACAATGAACGAATTAACAACAGATATTAAATTTAACGTAGATTTTAAACCGTCTGAAATCACTATCCAAAATGAAAAGCAACTCGAATCGTTAGTAGCTGCAACGGTCACGCATTATTCATCCTTGGTTTTTACAGATAAAAATATTCCAGAAGCTAAGGAAGCAAAAACGAAACTAAATGGTATTTCCAAAATGTTGGATGATCAAAGAAAAGAAGTGAAGAAAAGTTATAGTGAACCATTAAAAGCTTTTGAAACCAAGATCAATGCTTTAAGAGATCAGATCAAAGGTGTTTCGGATGATATCAACGTGGGTATTTCTGATTACGAAGAAAAACAAAAAGAATTACGAGAAGAAAAGCTCATTGAAATATTATCTGAAATGGCACCGAACTACGAAATAGATATTGCTACAGTGGAAATCAAACCTGCTTGGCTAAACAAAGGATCGTTTACCACTAAAGGTGAGTTGACTAAAAAAGTGTTGGAAGAAATCGCCGAAATTATGACGTTAATTGCTAAAGAAAACCAACGTATTAAAGATGACAAAGCGATTATCTTTAATTATGCCAAAGCAGTTGGGCTAGATGCGGATGGTTGGTCTGCTTGGATTGATAAAGGGCATACGTCAGCGGAAGTCATGAAACAAATCGATCAAGCGGTCAAAGATAAAAAAGCTCGTGAAGAGCGTGAAAGAATCGCTGAGGAACAACGCTTAGCACAAGAAGAAGCTGACCGCAAAGCAAAAGAAGAATATGAGCAAGCGATGAGAGAGTTACGTGAGCGGACGGTTGATGACAAAGTAATCGATACTGAAACTGGCGAAATTATTCAAGAAGATCCAGAACTTACTAGGCAAGAAATTGAGGACACTCAAACATACACGCTTAAAGTAACAGGGACGCACGAACAGTTATCGGCATTAAACGAATTTATGGGAAATGAAGGAATCAAAGTGGAAGTGATTTAAATGCTTAAACCTTTGCTAGACACATACTCTGCAGTGCTTCATTTTTTCAAAGGTAACGAAATAAAAGCAGAGATTAACGAGCAAGTGAACATCGATCGACTAAGAACCATGTACGAGGGCTATGAAGGTGACAGGATCATTGAAATTCGCTTTATCGACCCTCGGCGGTTCACGGTTCAACAGCGTAATTTCATTTATGCACTTATAGGAGATATATTCCTCTATTATGGACAATCAACAGAAGATTTGAAGGAATACTTCTATTTTCTGTTCGAGGGTATCAGCGGACGAAATATAAGCCTTGCGGATGATTCAAAATCTACAGTAAGTGATGCTAATTTGTTAGCGGATATTATCCTTGATTTCATCTTTGAAAATAACATCCCATTTAAAAAAGGTTATGAAATTCTACCAGCTAACCAAGAGTACTATTTTTATAAATGTATCACAAAAAGAGTGTGCTGTATCTGCGGTGAAACAGGAGCCGAGATTGATCACTTTGACAAAGCATTAGGCAGGCGAAAACGGAAGAAAGTAGATCATACAGAGTATACTTTTGCTGGTCTGTGTCATGGCCACCATATGGAAAAACATACAATTGGTATTACAGCCTTTAAAGCTAAATATCATGTAAAAGGAATCAAATTAAATAACGAAACAATCAAGAAATTAAGGATAGGAGGGTGACGATTGCAAAATCAAAAAAGTTACTATGCTATCATCCCAGCAATAGTCAGGTATGACAATGATTTAAACGGTAACGCAAAGCTATTGTATGGAGAGCTGACAGCACTAGCCAATGAAAAAGGTTACTGTTGGGCTACAAATCTCTATTTTGCAAATTTATACGGAGTAAGCAAGCGAACAATCATCTCATGGATGAAGCAACTTGAAAAGAAGAAATATATTAGTATACGTGTTTTCTATAAGCCGAATAGCAAGCAAGTTGAACGCAGGCATATCTATATATTACCGTTTCCAACTGAAACAGATTTCTACGAACCTAGTGAAGAAAATTTCATCACCTATGGAAAAAAATGATCACGAGGGTAGTGAAGGAAATTTCACCACCCCTAGTGAAGAAAACTTCACAGATAATAATACAGTTATTAATAATACAGTTAATAATACATTAGATAAAAAGAACAGTGTTGAACAGAGTTCAACCTTGCCTGATCTTTTTGAGGATATTTGGAAAAAGTTTCCTAAAAAGACGAATAAGAAAAAAGCGAAAGAACAGTTCGTTAAAAAAGTTAAGTCTGCAGAAGCTTTGGAACAGTTTAATAAAGGATATACGGACTATCTGAAGTATATCGAGCTAAACGAATGGTATCATCCGCAAGAATTATTTAGATGGATTCGTGATGATCGGTTCAACGATGAATATGATTTAACACCGCCAAGACCGACAGGCACCTATCAACGCCAAGCAGTCAGACAAGAGACTATGCCAGATTGGGTAGACAATCCAACACCCGAAGCTAAGTTGTCACCAGAGGAACAAGCAGCACTAGACGCTCAAATTGCAGCGTGGGAAGCAAGTAAAAAATGAACGGAGGAATTTAAAAATGATTAAAAAATATGAATTGACAGATGAAACGATCACTAGATTCGGTAGAACGTTATACAGAATTAAGGCATTAGTAAGTTTTAGAAATGTTTATGAAGGTGATACAGGTGGCTTTATCGAGAAAGAAGAAAACCTAGATCAAGATGGCGATGCATGGGTCTCTGGCAATGCACAGGTCTATGGCGATGCATGGGTCTATGGCGATGCACAGGTCTATGGCGATGCACAGGTCTATGGCGATGCACAGGTCTATGGCGATGCACAGGTCTATGGCGATGCATGGGTCTATGGCGATGCACAGGTCTATGGCGATGCACAGGTCTATGGCGATGCACAGGTCTATGGCGATGCACAGGTCTATGGCGATGCACAGGTCTATGAACGTACAGAGATTATTTGGATCAGTAATATTGGATCGGAAAACGGAACTTTAACAGTAACACGTAGTAAAGATGGTGGGCTGTTTTTGACTAGAGGATGTTTTAGTGGTGATTTGTCAGAATTTGAGAAAGCTGTAGAAAAAACGCATGGTGAAAGTCAATACGGTAAAGAGTACAAAGCTTTGATTGAGTATATCAAGCTGAGATTCAAATAATGAAAATCACTATACCAATACCACCTAAGCCGCAAGCGAGACCAAGATTCAATAGTTTCAGCAAACGAGCATACGAAGATAGTGCTATGACCGCATACAAACGATCGGTTAAGTATCATGTGATGGCTAGTAAGCATAAGCTAATCGAATCAGGAGCCGTGGGAGTATCGATTACTTTCTTTGTCTATCCGCCTAAGTATTTGTTAACCAAAAAGAAAATGGCTCAGGAGTTGGCAAATGAAACGTTGTACGTGGATAAGAAACCTGATATTGATAATTATTTTAAAGCGGTGACAGATGCCTTAGAAGGTGTCTTGTACAAGAATGACGGGCAGATTGCTGCAGTG
>OV277721.1:0-16500 GCA_922987775.1 Agonopterix subpropinquella
TTTAAATAGCTTATGAAGAGTATAATATTGAAGATATTAAGGAGATTATTTTAATCTTTAAATAAATTTATAAAAATATTTTTTTTTTATTTTTACAATGAAAATGTAATGTTTTAATTAAACTATATAAATAAATTATAAGAAATATTAATGGAATTTAACCACTAAAAATTAAGTTAGCAGCTTAATTTTAAATTTTATATTTCTATGTTTAATTGGAATTTCTTCAATATTATCATTAACAGTGATATACCTCTATTTTGGTTTCAATTAATTAATATAAATAAGGAGTCTATAAACTCTTTCTTTTAAGTCGAAATTAAATGCAAATTTGCTTCTTATTTTAAGATAAATTGAAATTCAATATTTTTTGAGTGCAAATCAAAAGTTTTATATAAACTATAATCCTTAATTAATTAATTTGTTCAATTAAGTATATTTTGATTTCATTCATGATAAAGTCCTATTAATAAAATAATAATAAAGAAAATTCTACATCCTATTCAAATATTAAAATTTACTATTTTGAATGATGTAATAATAGGAAAGATTAAAGCGATTTCTACATCAAAAATTAAAAAAATTATAGTAATTAAAAAAAAATGTAAAGAAAATGGAATTCGTGCTGATGATTTTGGGTCAAATCCACATTCAAAAGGTGAGGATTTTTCTCGATCTATGAATGATTTTTTAGAAAAAATCATAGTGATAATTATTAAAATATTAGAAATAAGAATAATTAATAAAGATAATAAAAAAATTAAAATAATTATTTATATTAAGTTAATTTTAATCTTTTTGATTGGAAGTCAAATATACTAAATATATTATATAAATAATTAATTACCTCATCAATAAATAGAAATATATAGGAATAACCATACTACATCTACAAAATGTCAATATCAAGCTGCTGCTTCAAATCCAAAATGATGATTTTTAGAAAAATGATTATTTAAATGACGAATTAAGCAAGTTAATAAAAAAATTGTTCCTACAATAACATGAAATCCATGAAATCCAGTAGCTATAAAAAAAGTGGATCCATAAATACTATCCGCAATAGTAAAAGGTGCTTCAATATATTCATAAGCTTGAAGAATAGTAAAATAAATTCCTAAACAAATAGTAATAAATAATCCTTGGGTAGTTTGGGAATAATTATTTTCTATTAAAGCATGATGGGCTCAAGTAACAGTTACTCCTGAAGAAATTAAAATAATTGTGTTTAATAAGGGAATTTGAAATGGGTTAAAGGGTAAAATTCTTAAAGGAGGTCATATAGCTCCAATTTCAATGTTAGGAGATAATCTTCTGTGAAAAAATGCTCAAAAAAAAGATAAAAAAAAAAATACTTCTGAAATAATAAAAAGAATTATCCCTCATCGTAATCCTTTTAAAACTAAAATAGTATGTTTACCTTGAAATGTTCCTTCACGACAAATATCTCGTCATCATTGGTATATAGTTAAAATAATAATTATATATCCTAAAATTAGAAGATTTATATTAAAATTATGAAATCATTTTACTATTCCTGTAACTAATGTTAAAACTCCAATAGCTCCTGTTAATGGTCATGGGCTATAATCTACTAAGTGAAATGGATGATTATGATTTATTTTCATTAGTTAACTTCTCTAGAATAAAGGGTACTTAAAATAGCAATTACATAAGATTGAATAATGGCAACTGCTGATTCTAGGATCAAAAGAAGAATTTGAGTTAATAATAAAATAAAAATTAAATATGATGGGAATCTAGATCCTGTTCTTCTTAATAAAGTTATTAATAAATGTCCTGCAATTATATTAGCAGTTAGTCGGACTGCTAAAGTTCCGGGTCGAATAATATTTCTAATTGTTTCAATTAATACTATAAAAGGTATAAGAACCTTTGGAGTTCCTTGGGGAATTATATGGGAAAATATGTGTTGAGAATTATTAATTCATCCATAAAATATAAATCTTAATCATAAAGGAAAAGATAATGATAGGGAGAGAGTTAAATGACTTGTTCTAGTAAAAATGTATGGAAATAATCCTAAAAAATTATTAAAAAAAATAAATGAAAATAATGAAATAAAAATAAATGTTGATCCATTAAATCTATTTTTTCCTAGTAAAGTTTTAAATTCATTATGTAATGTTTTTAAAATGAAATTTCAAAAAATATAATGTCGATTAGGAATCATTCAAAAAGAATAAGGAACAAAAATTAATCCAATAAATGTTCTAATTCAATTTAATGATAAATTAAATAAATTAGTAGTAGGATCAAAAATTGAAAATAAATTACTTATCATTTTCAATTTAAATTTTTGTTAAAAATTTTATTATTTTTATTATTTTTAATATTTTTATTAATATTATAAATATAGTAATTTATAATATTAAAAATAATAAAAATAATAATAAAAAAAATAAATGAAATTATTCAATTAATTGGTATTATTTGTGGAATAAAAGAATATTACTTAGTAATAATTTAAATTTGACATATTTATGTTATTTATTAACTAATTCTTTCATTAGAAGTAATTGCTAGATTACTATAAGATGGTTTAAGAGACCAATACTTGCTTTCAGTCATCTAATGATGAATAATTATTAATTCAATTAATAAAATTTTTAATTGAAATTCTTTCGATTACAATAGGTATAAAACTGTGATTTGCTCCACAAATTTCAGAACATTGTCCATAAAAAATTCCTGGTCGATTAATAAAAAAATTTGTTTGATTTAAACGTCCAGGATTAGCATCTACTTTTACCCCTAGTGCGGGAATAGTTCAAGAGTGAATTACGTCTGTTGCTGTTACTAAAATTCGAATTTGATTATTTATAGGTATTACAATTCGATTGTCAACATCTAATAATCGAAAATTATTAGGATAGAGTTCATTAGATGGAATTATGTAAGAATCAAATTCAATATTATTAAAATCTGAATATTCATATCTTCAATATCATTGATGTCCAATAGATTTTAAAGTAATTAAAGGATTATTAATTTCATCTAATAAATATAAAAGTCGAAGAGATGGTAATGCAATAAAAATTAATGTAATTGCGGGTAGAATTGTTCAAATTAATTCAATTATTTGTCCTTCTAAAAGAAATCGGTTAATATATTTATTAAAAAATAAATTTAATATTAAATATCCTACTAAAATAGTAATTATAATTAAAATAATTAAAGTATGATCATGAAAAAAAATAATTTGTTCTATTAAAGGTGATGCTCTATTTTGTAAATTAAAATTAGATCAAGTTGCCACTTCTAAAAAAAGGATAATCCTTTATAAATGGGGTTTAAATCCATTACATATAGTCTGCCATATTAGAAATTTCTTAAAATAGGTAATTCATTATAAGAATGTTCTGCTGGAGGTAGATTTTGGTATCATTCAATAGAAGATGATATATTTAAAGGGAATAAAGCAATTCGTTGATTAATTATAGATTCTCAAATAATAATTAATATAAATATAGTTGCTAATAAAGAAATATAAGATCCTAAAGAAGAAATTACATTTCATGAAATATATACATCAGGATAATCTGAATATCGACGTGGTATTCCAGCTAATCCTAAAAAATGTTGGGGAAAAAATGTTAAGTTTACACCAATAAATATAGTAAAAAATTGAATTTTTAGTATATAATTATTTATAGTTAATCCTGTAAATAATGGATATCAATGGATAAAACCTCCTATAATAGCAAATACAGCTCCTATAGATAATACATAGTGAAAATGTGCTACAACATAATAAGTATCATGTAAAGTAACATCAATAGAAGAGTTGGCTAAAATAACTCCTGTTAATCCTCCAACAGTAAATAAAAATACAAATCCCAATCTTCATAAGATTGATGGTCTGTAATTAATTTGAGTTCCATGGAGGGTTGCTAATCAACTAAAAATTTTAATACCTGTAGGTACTGCAATAATTATAGTAGCAGAAGTAAAGTAAGCTCGAGTATCAATATCTATTCCTACTGTAAATATATGATGAGCTCATACTACAAATCCTAATAATCCAATAGCTATTATTGCATAAATTATTCCTAAACATCCAAAAGTTTCTTTTTTTCCTCTTTCTTGAGAAATAATATGAGAGATTATACCAAATCCTGGTAAAATTAAAATATAGACTTCAGGATGTCCAAAAAATCAAAATAAATGTTGGTATAAAATTGGGTCTCCTCCTCCAGCAGGGTCAAAAAAAGATGTATTAAGATTTCGATCAGTAAGAAGTATAGTAATAGCTCCTGCTAAAACAGGTAAGGATAATAATAGTAATAATGCTGTAATTCCTACAGCTCAAACAAATAATGGTAATCGATCAAATGATATATTATTTAATCGTATATTAATAATTGTAGTAATAAAATTAATAGCTCCTAAAATTGAGGAAATTCCAGCTAGATGTAAAGAAAAGATGGCTAAATCTACAGATCTACCTCTATGAGCAATATTAGATGAAAGTGGGGGATAAACTGTTCATCCTGTTCCTGCTCCATTTTCTACGATACTTCTAGAAATTAAAAGAATTAATGAGGGGGGCAATAATCAAAAACTTATATTGTTTATTCGGGGGAAAGCTATGTCGGGGGCCCCTAATATTAATGGAACTAATCAATTTCCAAATCCTCCAATTATAATAGGTATAACTATAAAAAAAATTATAATAAAGGCATGAGCTGTAACAATAGTATTATAAATTTGGTCATCTCCAATTAATGATCCTGGGGTTCCTAATTCAGCACGAATTAATAATCTTAAAGATGTACCAATTATTCCTGCTCAGATTCCAAAAATAAAATATAATGTTCCAATATCTTTATGATTTGTTGAATAAAGTCATTTTCGCTAATAAAATGGCTGAGGTTAAGCGGTAAATTGTAAATTTATTAACGGGATATTTCTCTTTTATTAAATAAGTCTTATATTCAATATATGATATAAAATTGCAAATTTTAAGTAGTAAAATTTACTAAGGCTTAAAGAAATATTCTTTATAAATAATTTTGAAGATTATTAGTTTTATTAACTTAAAACCTTAAAATCAAAAAAAAGTTCTAAAAATTATTCCTATAAGAGAAATTAAACTAAAAAAATTAATTATAATAAATGAGTTATTTTTAATAAAAATTTTAAATCATTTTAATTTTAAATAATTAAATATAAAGGAAGAATAAATAATACGAATATAAAAAAATAGTATAATTAATCTTATTATAATAAAAATAAATATTATAAAATAAATTTTATTAATTATTAAAAAATTAATTACAATTCATTTAGGAAAAAATCCAATAAAGGGAGGTAATCCTCCTAAAGAAAGAAAATTAATTAAAATAGAGATTTTAATTATTGAATTTATATTTATAATAAATAATTGATTAATAAAAAATATATTTAATAAATTAAATAAGAAACATATAATTCTAATTAAAAAAGAATATATTAATAAATAAAATATTCATAAATTTTCTCTAATTAAAATAGTTGATAATATTCATCCTAGATTATTAATTGAAGAAAAAGCTATAAGTTTACGTAATGAAGTTTGATTTAATCCCCCAATAGCTCCAATAATAGTATTAAGAATTATAATAAAAATTAAAAAATTTTTATTAAAATAATATGATAATAAAATTATTGGGGAAATTTTTTGTCATGTTATTAAAATAAAACAATTAAATCAAGATAATCCTTCAATAATATTAGGAAATCAAAAATGGAAAGGTGTAGATCCTATTTTTATTAATATTGAAGAATTAATTATTATAGATAAATAATTATCTAATATAAAATTTTTTATTAATATTATTTTTAATAAAATAGAAAAAATAAAATTAATTGAGGCAATAGATTGTGTTAAAAAATATTTTAATGAAGCTTCTGAAGCTAATAAATTATTAGAATTAGAAATTAGGGGGATAAATCTTAACAGATTAATTTCTAATCCAATTCAACTTCCAAATCAAGAATTAGCAGAAATGGAAATTAAAGTTCTAAAAAATAAAATGAATAAAAAAAATATTTTATTTGAATTTATAAATGAAAAAATTTAAAATAAGAAAATTTTTCTAAAAGAATTATAATTCTTTTTTTAGTTAAAATATATTTTAGTGTAAGATGCACTATAGTTTTTGATGCTGTAAGATATAGTTTAATTCTATAAAATATAATTAATAAAGGTAGAAAACTACATAATTTATCCTATCAGAATAATCCTTTAATCAGGCACTTTATTTTTAAAAAAAAGGTGTTTCCTTTATATTTGGGGTATGAACCCAAAAGCTTAATTTAGCTTATTTTTAATTTTTTTTTTTATATGAAAATTAATAAAAACGGTTTTGATATAATTTAATTTTAATTATAATTTAAAATATTAAAAAAAAATTATATATATATATACATATATTAATATAAATATTAATTATTTAAATATTTAATTAATAATAAATAAATAAATTTATTATATATTTGAATGAATTATTAAAATTTAAATACCAATTAATTTTTAATATTAATATTATAAATAAAATAAGAAAGAAAATATTAAATATTTAATAATTTATATTATTTATTTAAATATATTAATATATATATATATATATATATATATTAATATAAATATTAATTATTTAAATATTTAATTAATAATAAATAAATAAATTTATTATATATTTGAATGAATTATTAAATTTAAATACCAATTAATGTTTTAATATTAATATTATAAATAAAAAAATAAGAAAGAAAATATTAAATATTTAATAATTTATATTATTTATTTAAATATATTAATATATATATATATATATATATATATTAATATAAATATTAATTATTTAAATATTTTAATTAATAATAAATAAATAAATTTATTATATATTTGAATGAATTATTAAAATTTAAATACCAATTAATTTTTAATATTAATATTATAAATAAAATAAGAAAGAAAATATTAAATATTTAATAATTTATATTATTTATTTAAATATATTAATATATATATATATATATATATATTAATATAAATATTAATTATTTAAATATTTAATTAATAATAAATAAATAAATTTATTATATATTTGAATGAATTATTAAAATTTAAATACCAATTAATTTTTAATATTAATATTATAAATAAAATAAGAAAGAAAATATTAAATATTTAATAATTTATATTATTTATTTAAATATATTAATATATATATATATATATATATATTAATATAAATATTAATTATTTAAATATTTAATTAATAATAAATAAATAAATTTATTATATATTTGAATGAATTATTAAAATTTAAATACCAATTAATTTTTAATATTAATATTATAAATAAAATAAGAAAGAAAATATTAAATATTTAATAATTTATATTATTTATTTAAATATATTAATATATATATATATATATATATTAATATAAATATTAATTATTTAAATATTTAATTAATAATAAATAAATAAATTTATTATATATTTGAATGAATTATTAAAATTTAAATACCAATTAATTTTTAATATTAATATTATAAATAAAATAAGAAAGAAAATATTAAATATTTAATAATTTATATTATTTATTTAAATATATTAATATATATATATATATATATATTAATATAAATATTAATTATTTAAATATTTAATTAATAATAAATAAATAAATTTATTATATATTTGAATGAATTATTAAAATTTAAATACCAATTAATTTTTAATATTGATATTATAAATAAAATAAGAAAAAAAATATTAAATATTTAATAATTTATATTATTTATTTAAATATATTAATATACAAATAAATAATTAATAAATTAAATTTTTAATATAAAAAAAAAAAAAAAAAAATCTATATGAAAATATATGCATATAAAAAAAAAAATTTTTTATAGTTTAAAAAAATTTATTAAAAATTTATTTTACATATAAATTCTAGTATAAATTTTTATTTATTTTAATAATAAATTAAATTAATTTTATAGTAATTAATATTAAAAATTTAAGAAATTAAGATTTAGTAATATAAAAATTATTAACAAATTTTGTGCCAGCAGTTGCGGTTATACAAAAATTAAATTAAATTTTATTAGTAATTAATTAATAATAAAAAAAAATAAATTTAAATAAAAATATTATATTATTAGGTAAAATTTTAATATAATTAAAAATTTAATTTAAATTATGATTTAGTAAATTTGGTAATAAACTAGGATTAGATACCCTATTATTAATAATTTAAAATTAAAAATGCTTAAATAGTAATTGAAAATATATTGAAACTTAAATAATTTGGCGGTATTTTAGTTCATTTAGAGGAACCTGTTTAATAATTGATAATCCACGATTAAATTTACTTAATTTTTTTATTTTGTATATCGTTGTTAAAAAAATATTTATTAATAAAAATAATATTTAAAAATTAAAAAATAAATTAAATCAGATCAAGATGCAGATTATAATTAAGAATATAATGGGTTACAATAAATTTATTTAAATGAATATTAATTTGTAAAAATTAATTAAAAGTGGATTTAAATGTAATTTTATTTAATAAAATAAAATGATTAAAAATTAAAGTATGTACATATTGCCCGTCGCTTTCATTAAAAAGTTGGAATAAGTCGTAACAAAGTAGAGGTACTGGAAAGTGTTTCTAGAAAGAACAAATTAGAGCTTGTATAAGTATTTCATTTACATTGAAAAGATATTGAAAATATCAATTAATTTGGGGGGAAAAATTAATAATAATAATATAATTAATAAAAAAATTTTTAATTAAAATATGAAAATTGGGGGATTTAAGTATTTTAATAGAAAAAATATAAAAAAATTATAGTGAATTAGTATTGTGTAAGAACTTTAAAATAATTTGAAAATGAATTTTTTAAAAAGTAATTTTAATTTATTGTATCTTGTGTATCAGAGTTTATTAAAAAAATTCTTTAGAATAAAAAATTCTCGAATTTAAAAGAGATAATTAATTATAAAATTTATTGTTTCAAAAATATTTTAAATAATTAATTGGAAATGAAATGTTAATCGTTTTTAAATATATCTGGTTTTTTTAGAAAAAAATTTAATTTTGAATTTTATTAAAAAAAAATTAATTATTATTAATTTTTTTTAAAAAAAAAATTAAAATTTAATAATTTAAGGGATAAGCTTTAAATTAAATTATTATAATAATAAAATTTATTTAATTTGAAAATTTTAAAATTTATATTGTTTAAAAATTATAATTTTTTATAAATAATTTCAATAAAATTAAAATTTAATAAAAAAAATTTAATTTTTTATAAAAAAATAATTTTTAATTTTTAAAAATAAAATATAATGATAAAATTAGTATATAAATAATTAATAAATATTAAATATAATTATGATAAGTAAATTAAAAGGAATTCGGCAAAATTTTATATTCACTTGTTTATCAAAAACATGTCTTTTTGTAAAAAATTTAAAGTCTAATCTGCCCACTGATAATTATTAAAGGGCTGCAGTATTTTGACTGTACAAAGGTAGCATAATCATTAGTCTCTTAATTGGTGACTTGTATGAAAGATTGGATGAAATATAAACTGTCTCTTAATTATTTTATAAAATTTAATTTTTTATTTAAAAAGTTAAAATAATTTTAAAAGACGAGAAGACCCTATAGAGTTTTATAAATAAAATATTAAAAAAAAAATTATTTATAAATATTTAAATAAAAATTATTTTATTTATTTTATTGGGGTGATAAAAAAATTAAAAAAACTTTTTTTTTATTTTAACATATATAAATGATTATATGATCCAAAAATTTTGATTATAAGAAAAAATTACCTTAGGGATAACAGCGTAATTTTTTTTTTTAGTTCTTATAAGAAAAAGAGTTTGCGACCTCGATGTTGGATTAAGATAAAATTTAAATGCAAAAGTTTAAAATTTTGATCTGTTCGATCATTAAAATCTTACATGATCTGAGTTCAAACCGGTGTGAGCCAGGTTGGTTTCTATCTTTAAAAAAATAAAATATTTTAGTACGAAAGGATTAAATATTTAAAATAATTTTAATTAATATAAGAATTTTATTAAATAAATTATAAATATATGCTATTTTGGCAGAAAAATGTAATGGTTTTAGAAATCATTTATATATAATTTATTTATATAATTAGTAATTTTAATAAAAGATTTAATTTTAATTTTTATTGGTTCTTTAATTTTAATTTTGGGTGTTTTAATTGGGGTTGGATTTTTAACTTTATTAGAGCGTAAAGTTTTAGGTTATATTCAAATTCGAAAAGGCCCTAATAAATTAGGAATTATAGGTATTTTACAGCCATTATCTGATGGTATTAAATTATTTTCTAAGGAACAAATTTATCCAAGATTTTCTAATTATATATCTTATTATTTTTCTCCTATTTTAAGATTTATATTATCTTTATTAATTTGAATATTAATTCCTTATTATTTTAATATAGTTAGATTTAATTTAGGGATTTTATTTTTTTTTTGTTGTACTAGATTAGGGGTGTATACTGTAATAATTGCGGGTTGATCTTCTAATTCTAATTATGCTTTATTAGGGGGTTTACGGGCGGTTGCACAAACTATTTCATATGAGGTAAGATTAGCATTGATTATAATATCTAGAATTATAATAATTATAGATTTTAATTTATTAAAATTTACTGATTATCAAAATATAGTTTGATTTATTTTTATTATATTTCCTTTGGGCTTATGTTGATTATCTTCAAGAATAGCAGAAACTAATCGAACTCCATTTGATTTTGCAGAGGGTGAAAGAGAATTAGTTTCTGGGTTTAATGTAGAATATAGAGGTGGGGGATTTACATTAATTTTTTTAGCTGAATATTCAAGAATTTTATTTATAAGATTATTATTTGTTTTAATATATATGGGGGGGTATAATATAAGATTATTTTTTTATTTAAAATTAAGTTTATTATCTTTTATATTTCTTTGAGTTCGGGGAACTTTACCTCGTTATCGTTATGATAAATTAATATATTTAGCTTGAAAAAGATATTTACCTATTTCATTAAATTTTATTTTATTTTATTTAGGCCTAAAAATTTTTTTTTTATAAATTAATTTATTTTAGTATAAATTAATAGAGTTTATAAACTCTTTCTTAAGTTTTCAAAACAAATGCTTTTTCAAGCTCATTAATTAATTATTAAAAATTAAATTATCTCAATATTTTCTAATAATAGGGTTAAAAATATAATAAGAAAAATAAATTACTGTTAATAATTGTCCAGTGATAATATATGGATCTTCAACTGGGCGAGCTCCAATTCAAGTTAATAAAATAACAGTTATTACTATAATTCAAAATGTAATTTGATTTATTGGGTAAAATTGAATTCCTTGGATTTTTTTATTGGTGGTGAAAGGTAAAATAATTAAAATTAAAATTGATATTACTAAAGCAATAACTCCTCCTAGTTTATTAGGGATAGACCGTAAAATTGCATAAGCAAATAAAAAATATCACTCTGGTTGAATATGAACAGGAGTAATTAAAGGATTTGCTGGGATAAAATTATCTGGATCTCCTAATAAATATGGGTTAGTTAAAGTTAATATAATTAATAAGAATATTATAATAATAAATCCAATTAAATCTTTTAAAATAAAAAATGGATGGAAAGGAATTTTATCTAAATTTCTATTAATTCCTAATGGATTATTTGACCCTGTTTGATGTAAAAATAATAAGTGAATTATAATTATTATTATAATAATAAAAGGCAATAAAAAATGAAATGTATAAAATCGAGTTAAAGTTGCATTATCTACAGCAAATCCACCTCAAATTCAATTAACTAATATAGTCCCTAAATAAGGGATTGCAGATAATAAATTTGTAATTACTGTTGCTCCCCAAAATGATATTTGTCCTCATGGTAAAACATATCCTATAAATGCTGTTGCTATAAGTAAAAATAAAATAATAATTCCTACTATTCAAGTATGTTTTAAATTAAAAGATTCATAATAAATTCCTCGTCCGATATGAAGATAAATACAAATAAAAAAAAATGATGCCCCATTAGCGTGTAGAGTGCGAATAAGTCAACCATAATTTACATTTCGACAAATATAATTAACTCTATAAAAAGCTAATTCAATATTACTTGTATAATATATAGTTAAAAATAAACCTGTAATAATTTGAATTATTAAGCATAAGCCTAATAAAGATCCAAAATTTCATCATGTAGAAATATTAGAGGGAGAAGGTAAATCAATTAATGACCCATTAATAATTTTTAGGATAGGATGAGTTTTTCGAATTGGTTTAAATTTATTTATCATTTGTTTATTAATAATAAAATTAATTCGAAGTTCGTAAAGGACCAAAAAAAATATTAGTAATTTTTACAACTGCTACTAATGTAATAAATAAATAAATAATTAATATTAATATTAAAAAAAAAGTTTGATTATTATATAGTTTTGATAAATTAATTTTATTATCATTATTAAAAAATATAAAAAAATTAAAAAAATTAATTATATCAGAATTATTAGTTAAATTTATTCATTGAATATTATATTTATAAAAAAATATAAAAAATATTATTATTATTATAAATAATAATAATAATATTTTTAAATTAAATGAAAAAAAAAATAGTTCATTAGAGGCAATTCTTGAGACATAAATAAATAAAACTAATAAACCTCCTAAAAATGTTAAAAATAAAATATATGAAAATCAATAAGTTTTAATTATTATTCCAGATAGTAAGCAAGTTAATAAAGTTTGAAGTAAAATTATTAATCCTATAGATAAAGGATGATTTAAAAAAAATATAATAAAAGAAATTAATATTATTATTAATATAAAAAATATTTTTGTAATATCAAAGAATAGTTTATAAGTAAAATAATAATTTTGGAGATTATTGATAGAGAAATTTCTTTTTCTTTGAAGTTTTTAAAGAAATACTTATTTTTGGCTTACAAGACCAATGTTTTATTTTAAACTATAAAAACTAACTAATGATAATAATTTTAAATATATGATTTATTGCTATTATTATATTTATTTTGGGAAATATGATTTTTGTTTCAAAACATAAGCATTTATTAATTGTTTTATTAAGATTAGAATTTATTGTGTTAAGAATTTTTTTTATATTTTTATTATTATTAAGTTTAGTTGAATATGATATATATATTAATAGTTTTTTTAGTTTTTTCTGTTTGTGAGGGGGCTTTAGGTCTATCAATTTTAGTTTCAATAATTCGAACTCATGGCAATGATTATTTTCAAAGATTTAATTTATTGTAATGATAAAATTTTTATTTATAATGTGATTTATAATTCCTTTATGTTTTATAAAAAATATATTTTGAATGGTTCAAATATTATTATTATTTATAATATTTATATTTATAAATTTAACTGTAAATATTATAAATTATTGTAATATAAGATATTATTTTTCTTGTGATATTATTTCTTTTGGTTTAATTTTATTAAGAATTTGAATTAGAATTTTAATAATTATGGCAAGAGAAAATTTATTTAAAAATAAATATTATATTAATTTTTTTTTATTAAATATTTTATTTTTATTAATTATATTATTTATAACTTTTAGAGTTATAAATTTATTTATATTTTATCTATTTTTTGAGGGTAGTTTAATTCCAACATTATTATTAATTATTGGTTGAGGTTATCAACCTGAACGAATTCAAGCAGGTATATATCTTTTATTTTATACATTATTTGCTTCTTTGCCTTTATTATTAGGGATCTTTTTTATTTTTAATGAAATAAATTATATTATAATTTATTTTTTAAAATTTTTTAATATAAATTTATTTTTATTATATTTTTCAATAATTTTAGCTTTTTTAGTAAAAATACCTATATATTTTGTTCATTTATGGTTACCGAAGGCTCATGTAGAGGCTCCAGTTTCTGGTTCTATAATTTTAGCAGGTATTATATTAAAGTTAGGTGGTTATGGTCTTTTACGTATATTAATTTTTTTACAAAAAATTAGTTTAAAATTTAATATAATTTGAGTTATTATTAGATTAGTAGGTGGATTTTATATCAGATTAAAATGTTTTTGCCAAGTAGATATTAAATCATTAATTGCTTATTCATCAGTTGCTCATATAAGAATTGTAATTAGTGGTATTATAACAATAAATTATTGGGGATTTATTGGTTCTTATATTTTAATAATTGGTCATGGTTTATGCTCTTCAGGAATATTTTGTTTAGCAAATATTAATTATGAACGATTTCATAGTCGAAGATTATATATTAATAAAGGATTAATAAATTTTATACCTTCAATAAGATTATGGTGATTTCTTTTAATATCCTCAAATATAGCAGCACCTCCTTCTTTAAATTTAATAGGGGAAATTAGTTTAATTAATAGTTTAGTTAGATGATCTTGGGTTTCAATAATTATACTTATAATAATTTCTTTTTTTAGAGCTGGGTATAGATTATATTTGTATTCTTTTAGTCAGCATGGAAAATATTTTTCAGGAATTTATAGATTTTATACTGGAGTATCACGGGAGTATTTATTATTAATGTTACATTGATTTCCTTTAAATTTTATAATTTTAAAATTAGATTATGTAATAATTTGATTTTATTTAAATAATTTAATAAAAAATATTGATTTGTGGAGTCAAAAATGTAGATAAGTCTATTTTAAATAATTTTTCAAAAATACTCTATTTGTTATATTAGTTTTTTTTTTTTATTTTTTTTTAGTTTAATAAATTTTGTTTTTATAATTTATTTTATTATGAATAATTTTGTGTTGTTGATAGAATGAGATATTATCTCATTGAATTCTACTAATATTGTTATATCTATTTTATTAGATTGAATGTCTTTATTATTCATAATATTTGTTTCTTTAATTTCTTCTGTTGTAATTTTTTATAGAAAAAGTTATATAAGTTCAGAGTTAAATTTAAATCGTTTTATTATTTTAGTTTTACTATTTGTTTTTTCTATAATTTTATTAATTATTAGACCTAATATTATTAGAATTTTTCTTGGTTGGGATGGTTTAGGTTTAGTATCATATTGTTTAGTAATTTATTACCAAAATATTAAATCTTTTAATGCTGGAATATTAACTGCTTTATCTAATCGGGTGGGGGATGTTTGTATCTTAATAGTTATTTCTTGAATGTTAAATTATGGAGGATGAAATTATATTTTTTATTTAGATTTTATAAAAAATGATTTATCAATATTTTTAATTAGAGGAATAATTATTTTAGCAGCAATAACTAAAAGAGCTCAAATTCCTTTTAGATCTTGATTGCCTGCTGCAATAGCAGCACCTACTCCAGTTTCTGCCTTAGTTCATTCATCTACTTTAGTGACAGCGGGAATTTATTTATTAATTCGGTTTAATAATTTATTAGTAGATACTTTTTTTATTAAGATTTTATTGTTATTATCAGGTTTAACAATATTTATAGCTGGAATTTCTGCTAATTATGAGTTTGATTTAAAAAAGATTATTGCTTTATCTACTTTAAGACAATTAGGCTTAATAATAAGAATTTTAAGAATAGGATTTCCTAATTTAGCATTTTTTCATTTATTAACTCATGCTATGTTTAAGGCATTGTTATTTATATGTGCTGGTGTAATTATTCACATAATAAATGATACACAGGATATTCGGTTTATGGGGGGTATTAGATTTTATATTCCTTTAACTTCATTATGTTTAAATATTTCTAATTTGGCTTTATGTGGAATTCCTTTTTTAGCTGGGTTTTATTCTAAGGATATAATTTTGGAGATAGTTAGATTAAGAAATTTAAATTTATTAATTTTTTTTTTTTTTTATATTTCAACAGGATTAACAATATTTTATACTATTCGTTTATTAATATATTTAATAGTTAATGATTATAATTTAATTTGTATTTATAATTTATATGATGAGGATTTTATTATATTAAAAAGAATATTTATTTTATTAATAATAAGAGTATTTAGAGGAAGATTTTTAAGTTGAATAATTTTTCCTTACCCTTATATGATTTATTTACCTTTTAATATAAAAATAATAGTAATTTATATTAGTTTTTTAGGATTTATAATAGGAAATTTAATAAGAAATATAATAATTTATTCAATAAATAAATTTATATTAACATATAATTTAAGAAATTTTTTATGTGTAATATGATTTATACCTAATTTATCTACATATGGTTTAAATTATTATTTTTTAAATTTAAGACAAAAATTATTAAAAAATATTGATATAGGTTGAAGAGAATTTTATAGTGGTCAAGGAATATTTAGTATTTTAAAAAATTATTCTATTTTTTATTATTTTTTTCAAATAAATAATTTTAAAATTTATTTATTTAGATTTATTATTTGAATAATTATTTTATTAATATTATTAATTTAA